>JAGVSP010003855.1:0-20310 GCA_022494985.1 Micrasema minimum
GCACACTTGCATTTAAACTTCTTTTAGCCGTTCTTTCATCACTCATTCGCTCCACATGACCAAACCATCGTAAAAGCCCTTTCTTAATTTTGTCGATAGTGCTTATCTCAGCCTTGCACTGTGCTCTAATTTCGACATTTGTACACCTATCATGCATAGTCTTACCACACAGAGAGATGACATCTCAACAGCATTCAGTCTACTTTCATCCTTCTTTTTCCAACACCACGCTTCACTACCATACATAAGGGTTGGTAATGGAAATCCGTTGTGTAGTGCCAATTTTGCTTCTTTCGATAAGTTCTTGATTGATTTATTTATTAATATTCAAAGCATTAACTTTGTGGTCCAACATTTTAATATCATGTTAAAAAAATTGTATTAACCCTTAGTGGTGACGTAGTGAAGCATGTGTCTAATCTGCATGTTGATTTTACATTTTTGTAAATCTAATATGGTGAAATTGTGTAGTGGTATTTGCACGAAGAGACGGGCTACATCTCGAAACCGGTAGACAGAAAAGTCGGTGAGTGGTTTTATAACAATTTTTGATTAACATAATATTTATTTGGAAACAGTCTTCCCGTGCGCAGACAGCAACGAGCGGCACACCAACCAGATGATCATCCGCTGCGAGATCCGCGGGCCCGACAACCTGGTGCGCGTGCGTCAGGTGCGCGTGCTGGGGCTGCCGGCCGCCGACCACTCCAAGCGCATCCTGCCCACCAACATCACGCTGCAGAAGTACACGGAGATGGAGACGCTCAGGGTCTTCCGGCTCATCACATCGCAGGTGAGCTGTAATGCTGTCATCCTCCATTTTTTAAAATTTATTTGTTATATTTGTGTAAAGAGCCCTCGAGGTGATGTAAATTAGCCGATTATTATTATTTGTATAACATACATCAACATAACCCCGAAAACCTGGTGCGTTCCTCAGAAGTTTTTGATGGGATTTTGCGATCAGGAGATTGGGAGAGCCAATCCATGGTGGCAATGTCAATGTCATTTTTCCAGTCCATGATTGCCTCAATGCTTCGGGTCATTGTCCTCTTGCATGACCCAATTTTCGTTATTGGGTTCAAACATCTTGTAGGTCGATTTCAAAAGGTCGCGTATATATATATTTTGAGCTTTACAAGTCTTTATGTTTACTATTAAAACCCCGCGTCCTTTTTTGTGGGACAGACTGTACATAGATTTATTAGAAAGATTTTGATAGGTAATCAATTGAGAGAATCAATATGACCAAGGCAATTCTTTTCTGGCGTGCAATGTGTGTTGGTAAATGTTTGTGAAATACAAATGATAGAAATTCGTTTTGAAGGTGTTTGGAAAACTAATAACGGAGGACCCGGAAAATGTTGGCGAGGCTTTGGAAGAAGAGAGAGAACACAATGACCTAAAGGAACACATGGTTGGAATATTATTCTCAAAGAAAAAGCTGAATTCACTACAAAAACAGGTATTGTTAACACATTCTTTTATATTACTGAGAGATAGACACCTCTCAGGTGCCATTATCTGACATTGTTCTTGTATTTTTAAAAGATTTAGTTTTCTGATGAGTGCAATATTGTGAATAATTTTAGGTGATGGCGCATATAGTAAACGCGGTGAGCGCTGAGGCCCAGAAATCTCGGGAACATTGGGAGACCAATAACTACCTGCATGATTTGGTTTCCGACATGACAATAATTGACGAAGACGGGGTTGAACCGCAACGCGTTACTATGCAAGTCGATGAGTACATTTTTGAGATGCTTTCCATGGTAAGTAGCTGAAATACTCATCTTAATGAGACCAAAGCAATAAGTATTTACCAGAAAACCAATTGTGGATATTTGCTAATTGTCATTAGTTACAAGTTCTAAAACACTGCTTGTAATGAAGAGTGGGTCTAGTATCTAGCCATTATACTACGGAGGCCGCCATAACTTTATTACTTGACAATAGTACGCAATAAAACATTGACATAACAAAATCTTAGCATACCAAAATGTAATTTGTTTGGATTGATTTTAGAGTTATGAAAAGCGTGGTTTTTCTTAAATTTGGATTAAGCAATTTGCAGTTTCTGCAATTAGTTATGGATCTAGATCCCATTCAACATCAATAAACAGCCTTAACTGATTATCTTTTGTCATGTTGGTATTATTTATTTATGTAGATGTCTTATGTTTTAAACCATTTTCTATTCAGGCATTTTGTGTTGTAGGTTTTGGCATTGTCAGGCAGTGGTCTTGGACGATCATACCTGGCTGAACACTTGTTCTTGATTCAGGATCTGCTAACTTTGCTCCATACGGGAAGTGCAAGAGTTCAACGTCAGGTATACTTTATTCCCTATTTATTATCTTCTGCCCTTATGTACCCTTATGTATGGTAGTGAAGCGTGGTGTTGGAAAAAGAAGGATGAAAGTAGACTGAATGCTGTTGAAATGCGATCTCTGTGTGGTAAGACTATGTATGATAGGTGTACAAATGACGAAATCAGAGCAGAGTGCAAGGCTGAGATAAGCATTATCGACAAAATTAAGAAAGGGGTTTTACGATGGTTTGGTCATGTGGAGCGAATGAGTGATGAAAGAACGGCTAAAAGAAGTTTAAATGCAAGTGTGCCTGGGTGTAAAAGCTGAGCAAGGCCAACAAAAATTACGCAATAATCAGCGTATGTGCATGAGAAGATGTATGAGTGTAGAGGAAGCAAAGGAAGTATTTCAGGACAGAGTGGTATGGCGTTCTATCCTCTCTGCCTACCCCTACGGGGAAATGGCGTGATGGTTAGTTAGTTAGTTAGTTAACTTCTGCTGTTTATGCTTCAGATAGCGGATACTGATGATCTGTCGTAAAAGTTCATTGTTTTTGGGATTCCATAAAAAAAAACCCATGACAACAACAATATTTTAAATATGGTCACATAGCAGCACTAAAATTTACATGTCAAACTAATGTCCTTAATTTTTTTCCATACATGACCACAAGAATGAAAGAGTCTAGCGATCAATTGAGCTGATAAGATAATAATGAGTAGAGTAAAGGATTGTTTGTTGTTTTGGAATTTCAGGTCATCGCTGTTTTACGCAGGATGATCGACGAAGTGACTCCGCAACGCATGACCTGCGCCCTCGAATTTGGGAAGGTGGCTACTCAGGGGACGTTCATCGACCACCTGGTCAGCTGCCTGAGCAAGGCTCTCACGGCGCAGCTCAAGAGTCGGGCGGGAGGGGTGAACGGCATGAGCGCCCCCACCACCATGGCGGCTTGCATGGCCGGCCGCCTGGATGTCCCGTGGTTCCTGCACGGGACCATGTCCCGCGGCCACTCCCAGCTGGTCGGACAACTGCTGCTCGACATGATGCAGGTGGGATGTTAACTTGATGTTTTACTACCGACCCGCAATCAGCGCACAAAATTTGGCGAGTGCGCTTTTGCGGTTGCAAGCCCTGTGGCTTGGAATGCTCTCCCATCAGAAGTGCGCAACTGTGAGAGTGAAGGGATGATTCCAAAGAAACTTAAGACCCATTTGTTCTCTTAATCTTTTGATTCATTTTGATAATTATATTTTCTACTCAGAAATTGAGTTTTCATTCACTTTAAATTTCCCATTAAATTCAATATTTGAAGCGCCCTTGAGGTATATTTATACGAAAACGGCGCTATATAAATTATTCATAATAATAATAATGTCATCGTAAACTTAAGTTTGATCGGTTGTATTTTGTTTATTGATTAACAGATTGACAAACAATAGCACTGATGATGTGTTTTTTTTTTTAGTTTTATCACAATTACTGAAAAAATCTTAACATTTATTTATCCAACAACGATTTTCGATTTCATTCTAACTTTGTATTTCTCTTCAGGGAAAAATGTCAGAGGCCTGGAAGCAAACTGCAACTGCGGCCATGGCCCAGAATTTGTCTGTGCTAACGATGATTAAGGAGGAAGAGAGGACAGTTAGTGAATGTCTCGCCTCACCGATTTTGTGGAGGGCTCTTGGTACACTTTGTGTCATTAACGACTCTCAGGTGGAAAGGTAACTGCAGCATAATTTTCTTACTACCACCAAATATATCCAACTAAATACCTGATATTCTAGTCTGTCAGGCATCTCACTCATTTTACGCATACGGTGAGCAAAATGCAATTAATGCATTAGATTTGGGAATAAACCTACAAAGCGCTATCTATTTTCCAAAGCTGTTCAGCCACTTTTATAGTCAACGACTATTAGCTTCTTTAATAGTCACCCTATTTGTTTTTTAAGGGAACCGTGTAGTAGTATTATGCGATTCCGTGCAAGCAAATATTTACCCGTTCCCGTGCAACTTACCAAAACAGTCTACGCCAACAGTGCTAAGGTTTTTTATATTCAACCGTTAATCGGGCATGAACACACTGCATGTCTGAGTACAAAGCAGATGTATGTGCAGACACTAAGTGTGTGTTTAACACATAATTTATTGTGGATTATAGACAGGCAGCTTATATCAATTTTGCCTTTATCAACGATGGATGAGTTTAAATACCGTCAGTTTTAGGCATATTTACTGTCTTTGTCCTAATCACGTCACCAGGTAGCCTATTTCGCGATTCCATCACCCTTCTGGACAGAAAATGCTTCCTGGGGTTGGAGAAAAATGCAGGTGGGATAGCTAAACTGTAGCCATGTGAGTATGGGGGGTTCAAGATGAAAATGTCTTAACCTGTAAAGTACTGTTTTTGAAACGATCCACGGCACCCGGTGTGGTAACTTCGAGTTACCCATACAAAATGTTGATTTCTAACTTTTACAATTGTATTTTCAAGTATTTTTCATAATCAGTGTGAAGTTAGTATCTCTGTTTGTCATAACAACTCGTCAAAACTTTTTTAAAGTTAGAAACGGTATAAAAAAATCATAAAGTCGTCAGTTTACCTACTGCAAAATGCACGAAATTTCTGAAACATGCAGATAATTTTTCATTTAAGTAATTACTTACAATACTATATTATATGTCGTCTGTGTAAGTTCAATACCGCGTATGAGCCATTGATTAAAAAGTTCAGAAAAGACAAAAAAACCATAGAATTTAGTTAACAAAGAATATTTTTACAAATTTTGAAAACTCTTTCTTTTGTATTTTCTTTTTTGCAACGAAATGCATTTATGCTAGTATACTTTAATTCGAATAAAAATTAAATGCATATGAGATATTGATCCTTTTTGAAATGAAAACTTTTTATTTGCAGTATTGACTTTGACCGATTGCATGACACCTATTGAACAATTTCAAAATTTTAATCTACCAATCGATGCGGCTTATTCTGTTCAACGGAAACCGTCAAAAATCTGTATTTAGAACTTATTGGCTCATACGCGGTATTGAACTTACATAGACGATATCATGTCATATTTGTTTTTCCTTGTAAAAGGTTCGATTGGAGATTAGCAAAAATGCCACTGTTGTATTTTGATTATTTACGGAGGTATTAATAATTTTGTGAGATTTTGCAACGCGGGCTACATGACCGCGAGGCGAGGGTTAACTTTGACATGAATGTAGTAATTTTTAAGTATTTCGAAAATCTCAATCAAGTTCCTAGCTCTCTTCAGTACTTAAACATTGTTAAAATGCAAAGCTTTCAAAGTCTATCTTCATATTCAGCTGTAAACTAATTCCGCAGGTTAAGTCAGCGTAGTTGGCAGGAGGTGGTCAGCGGCGAGGGCAAGCCGAATCAGGTTACCGAGAGCCGGGCCATGTGCTCCAACCACGACGATGGGAAAACCTTGGCCATCATGGAGTGCCAGCACTGCGGCCCGATGTGCAACGAGTGTGACCGGTTTCTCCATCTCAGCCGACAGTCCAGGACACATATTCGGACGGTAATTACTTCACATAATATACTGCAAAATATTAGTTGAATGTTAAATTATTAAAAGTCTCGGTTGACAGTCTCCCAGAACTACATAACAGCTGCGGGTGGGTGGTGGTGGGAACGTTCTCTATCTTGGTGTTACTTCAGAGAGTTATATATATATGGTGTAGCAAAACTCCTAGTACAACCCGAAAACTGGTGAATCTACATCATATTTGGAGTCGAATGTGTAAGATGATTTTTGAATCTGAGTTTCATAAAAAAAATCGAGTTTGGTTACACCATGTATAAAGTTTGTCTTAAAGTATTAAAGAAAAAATCCTCATTCTTTATACACACCGTTTAGTACAATGTTCAAAAACCATAGAAAGTTTTACCACCCTTTGCATATACGTTAGGAAGGAAAGGAATTAGAATTACTTAAATAAAATCTTTCTGTATAACTACTAAACTTTACTTGTACATAATTATTTTGCTCAGGTTTTCCACGCAAGTTCATTTATAAAGGATTTAATCATTATTATTTTGCTTTCAAACTTTTCCTTTTTATTATTAATTAATATTCAAATCATCTACTTTTCCATCCAACATTTTAATATTGTGTTAATAAAAATTTGTATAAAACCACTCACCAACTTTTCTATGTCTACCGGTTTCATGACTTGACCCATAGTTTTCGAGAAAATAGAATACGAAATACATTTTTTTTAAATAAATTCTTGCAAGTTGCTATCAAATATAATTTATTTAGTCAAATTAATACTATCCATAAAGAAAACAAACAAAAAACCGTATTTTATTAAAAATTTGTACAATTTTACTTAATCTGCCATACTTATGAAAGCTTTTACGAGAAGAATTTTTTTTTATTTTCAAGTTCAGTTTCAGTCACATTGGACTCCAAATATGATGTAGATTCATCAGTTTTCGTGTTGTACTACGAGTTTAATCCATGTTTACAAGTAACCCAGGATTTATTAAAACACGCCATTTGATGGTACTAAATACCCTTTACCTTTATTTCTATATCAAGATGTCTGAAAGGAATTTTGATGATGCCCAGGTGGTGAAAGAGGAAGAGACAGCCATCCGCGTGGACCTGCACGAGGGCTGCGGGCGCGTGAAGCTGTTCTGGCTGCTGGCGCTGGTGGACCAGCGCAGCGTGAAGGCCATCGTGGAGATCCGCGGCCTGGGGGCCAGCCCCGAGGGCGCCGACTGCCTGCTCCCGCAGCCCTCCAGCGGCGTGTGCCGCTTCTGCGGCGCGCGCTCCACCGTCGGGCTGCTGGCTATCGGGAACGTGTGCGCCGAGATGGATTGCCAGGCAAGGAACAGGCAGACACAAAATTACCCCACCATCACAAAATACACTCCTGATACCTGCCCATTAGGGTGTCCCTTATATGACCAAAAAAATTTTTTTTGATTTAGAAAACGCATACCCTCTATCTTTTTTGCAATTACTATGGCTTATTCAGATACGAAATTTCATATGTGTACAATGATTTTAACCGTATGAACATGTTCCGATGCAAGTCGGCACGGGTTACTGTACTCCAAATGAACTGAAATTTGCTGAACAAGTGTTTTATAGCAATACAAAAGAAAGTAGGGCCCTATGCATTAATTAATAACCAAGTTGAAAAATAAGGGACACCTAGTTTATATAGGTGTCTCTTATATAAACAAAAACTTTTTTTTTTAATTTGGAAAACGCATACCCTCTACCTTTTTTACAATTACTATGGCCTATTCAGATACGAAACTTCATAAATGTACAATGATTTTAACTCGTGCCGACGAGGCCTCAAAGTTTTTCAAAATTTTAAAAATAATAATCAAGTTGAAAAATAAGGGACACCCTACTGCCCATACATACATTCATCCTTCTACTTCAAGTCCTTTACAGTGCATGCGGCTCCACTATGGAATCAACTCCTAAATGCTATAAAGGAAGCCTAAACAGTCACCTCTTTTAAAAAACGGCTGAAAAAATATTTCCTATCTATTCCTTAAATTTGTGTATGTATTGAAAAGTGTTTCTTTCTGTTATTGCGCTTACGTTATATTATATTTGTTGGTTGGAAGAAATTGCCAACTAGGCAATAAACCTGCCAATGTACAACACATGTACAAAAAGCCAAAAAAAAGAAAAAAAAATTAAAATTAATTATGTGAAGAACTTTTAACTGAAGGGTAGAATTACTAATATCTAATATCTCTATAACTTGGGCCAGTTCCTTGTCCATGTTGGGGTGAATTCGTTACTGACAATCCTATAGCTGAGACAGTGTTAGGGGCAATGAAAGCACTTGGTTGTGAATATGACCTTCTCTTTTACACTTTATTCCGGTTAAAACTAAATCGATTCAATTTTTCAGATTCGCTTAGAAAAATCTGTAGAGTGCTGGACTGAAAAAATACACAATAATCTTAAAACAGTCTGCTGTAGCATACCTCGATATGTAGCCTATCATTATAGTGCATACGATAGGTTGAATGTCAGCGGTGTGCAACTTTACAGGAAGGAGGATGAACTGTTTGTTATTTGTGACGCTAGCAATTTTAGTTGTGCGAGTTAAATGTGGAAACCAGGTATCACATGAGAACTGAGACAGTAGAAGAATCTTTAAAAATGCTGCAGAACCACATTTTGGTTAGCTGAATTTTTTTTCTTCAACGAACTGATCGCATCATGATGATATTGACATTTAGTTTTATAAAAAAAATATATTTGCCATGTGTCAAACTTATATTTACCGCTTTCTACAAAGTGGCCTCTTTTCTGTTACAGGAGTACAGCCGCAACGCATGCACCCGCATCCTGAGCTGTGGTCACCTGTGTGGGGGCTATGCCGGCGAGTGCCCCTGCCTGCCGTGCCTGCAGGGCTGTGCGGGCTCGCGCGCCCCCTCGCCCCTGCTGCAAGACGTGGCGGGGGCCTGCTCCCCCCCTAGGGCCCCCCTCCGCCAGGATGCGGAGGACATGTGCATGGTCTGCTTCTGCGAGCCGCTGGGCGCCGCCCCCGCTCTGCAGCTCTCGTGCGGACATGTTTTCCACCTGCACTGCGCTAAGAAGGTTTTGGAAAAGAGATGGATTGGACCGAGGATCACTTTTGCCTTCTCTCAGTGCCCCATTTGCAAGGTAATGGGAATAACTACTCATTTACAAATCCAAAAACTTGCAGTTTGCAGTAAAGTAAAATGCTTTGCAATTTGACATCTCAACAGAGACGAGAAGTTTGGAAGGGAATATGGATATCTAGGCGTTTTATAACATTCCCCATTTCACCTAGTATTTGATATCCATATCTGCCAATATACAGTAAAATGGCGCAACGCTTCACATGTGAACACTCTGTCATCCATTGAGAAAATTGCTTGCAATCATAAAGGTCTCTGCTAAAATGCTTAGCAAATTTTCTCAATGGATGACAGAGAGTGTTCACATGTGAAGTGTCGCGCCATTTTACTGTATATTGGCAGATATGGAGATCAAATACTAGGTGAAATGGGGAATGTTGTAATACATCAAGTGGCCACTTAACCCAGCCAATGACAGGTCATAGGCCCTGTAAACGCCTAGATATCCATATTCCCTTCCAAACTTCTCGTCTCTGTTGAGATGTCAAATTGTAATTATTAGCCCGTAATGGGTGAAATCCAGTTTTTGTCTACAAGTATTTGGACACACTCAAAATGTTGTTTATAAAATACTTAAACATAACTTAACCTTTTGAAATCGCCATAATTCTTTACCTTGTGGTTTGATGATAAAGAATGGCTTTAACCCTTTAAGATTTGTGGTAAAAACGTTTCCTTGGGAACGGTGATGTAACAGGGCATCATATTAGTGAAGAACTCCAACTTTTAATGATGTAATTTGCAAAAAATGATTTTTCTTATCTTGCTATTCTTCTTGGACTATTTCATACTTAAAAGATGGTTAAGTAAATTGAATGCAAATGAATGAATTGTAGATGGATGTTTAAGCACTGCTATTGAGGTGTTAAACCATGAAAGTGTCATGTTTGATTATCTGTAAGTTCACAAAAATAATATAAAATTGGACTTATATTGGACTTAGCATAATTTTTTCCAGGATCTTACTTGCTAAGCCAAACATTTTTTCCCATAGAAATCAATGTAAAATACGATAATGCGTTCCATGCCGAAAGAATACTCATTTAAATAATAATAATTATGAATGTTTATTAAAATAAAATAACTTGGAATACAATTTAGATTTGAAAAAAAACTTAAATAAAAATATGAATCTATGACAAATAAAGTTAATCCCTTTTTAACTAAAAAACTTTCTAAAGGCATTTTTTTGCTTCATAATTTGAATAAAAATTTTGAAAAAATTAGTGATCACATGCGAAACCAACGCGCCAACGGAAAGAGTGATAAACACAGAGTAATGCACTGGCGCGGAAGTAAGGGAGCAACTTTATCACTTTTTTTTTTGCTCGTTATGCAAATTACTTGTTATGAGAGGTGCTCGTTATGAAAGGTTCAACTGTACTGATATTAATATTAGTCATAATAACCTTAAATATTATCTCAAAATTTGTTATGACTCACAATCTTGCTAAATTGATCCAATTTATTGTGATAAATAATTGTCTTGTGTGTATACTATAATATACAAGATTTTCCCTTGCAGGAGGACATGGAGCACCCAGCGCTGGCGGAGCTGCTGACCCCCGTGCGCGAGCTGCAGCAGGAGGTGCGGCGCAAGGCCCTCACCAGGCTGCAGTACGAGGGGCTGGAGGGCGCACCCGCCATCAGCGCGCGCTACCAGGGCCGCTCCGCGCACTACGCCATGGACCGCTACGCCTACTACGTCTGCTTCAAGTGCAAGAAGGTCGGCCATCTTACTGCCATTACTTGTTACTGTATATCTAGCCTTAAGGGCTGCAGAGAACAGAGCCTTGCTGCATACCAATCCTACCACACCACTGCTTCCCATACAAATGTATTCATCGATTTTCTCCCTGGAATAGCAATGATTTTTTCACCGTCTAAAATCACGGTGATTATATTTCCAGGCGTATTACGGAGGCGAAGCCCGCTGCGAGGCGGACAGCCCGTTGGAGTACGACCCCGAGGAGCTGGTCTGCGGGGGCTGCAGCGACGTGGCCTCGGCCGTCTCCTGCCCAAGCACGGCACGGACTTCCTCGAGTACAAGTGCCGCTTCTGCTGCACGGTCGCCATATTCTTCTGCCTCGGGGACACGCACTTCTGTAATGGCTGCCATGACGAGTTTCAGAGGATTAGGAAGATTCCCAGACACTTGTTGCCTCAATGTCCAACTGGTATGATCTTAATTATTATATAAAAATTTTTTTTAGTTTTTACCTACATTATCATCATTATGTCCATAGTTCATTTTTAAACTATCGTAATTGCGATTTCCCGCCAAAACAGGTATATGGTAGGATGCGTCCATCAATATTTTAACAAAGTTTTGTCATAGAAATAAAGAGAAAATATAAATAAGTACAAAGCCACTTCTCTGGTTCCACGCTTTAACTTTATATTTATTCAGTACAACCCTTTTTGGAACGGACGCAACAACCTCCAATAACTGGAGTGGTGAAGTTGCGGCGGTGGACCTGGCTTGGGCATGTATAGTCGGGGAATGACTTTGTGGCGCTCCGAAGGAATGCGGCTAGTGCTCTTACCGCTACACTATCTTGAAAATCGATATCGATATAAATCGACAAGTACAATTAAAATATTTAAACAACGCGTGTTACTTTTAAAGAAGAAGTTGGTAATATTTTTGCTAAATGAGTATAGTATGTCAGTACACATGGTCTGGTCTATTGTTTGTTTATGGTTGAGGATGAATAGGTGGGTAATTTACGACGTTTTTTTAGTTATAAGTGAGATATTGCACCCATAACACCATTAACCCATAATAAAAACGTCGTAAATTATCTATCTATTCGTCTCTCAACCTAACACAAACAATAGACCTGACCACATGTACAGAATACTATGCGATTAATAGTCCGTCTGCTTAGTCCAGGTAATTAGATACTTGTTCCAATGATTTACTGAGCGGCATAATAATACAATCAGATTGCTTCTCACTATCACATATTTCAATTACATTATTCACAATGTTTCGAGCTTGACTGCGAATATATACCCGTTTTTCAGACATTTGAAAAATAAAGTAGCGATACGAATAAGTCAACAATCGGCAGCAGTATGTCACTAAATGTCCCCATGACCTAGGGGCGAGCGGGTAGAAGAGGAACGTGGCGGGGATGCACCCCCCGCACGCACTTCTTTCCCCGAAGGTCACTAACTCATTCCCCGACCGTACTCCGGATCCCTCGGAAGAGCCTGAACCCGAGCTGCCTCTTCTTTACGCTTGCAGGCTCCTGCCGTCCCGGTAGATCATCTTCAGAATGTACTCCTGCCTTTGGTTTGATGGCAGATATATTTAAGTGAAGCAACATCTTCATTTCAGGCCCTAAAGGAAAGCAGCTGGAGGGAACACCAGAAGATTGCCCCCTGAGGATCAGCCACCCGCCCACTGGAACAGAATTTGCACTGGGGTGTGGTGTATGCCGTAATACCAACATGTTTTAAAGTAACATGACATTCTGTCTTCAAAGTAACCTTCCCTAAATGCAATGACATTCTCAAAATACAGCAACCTTACATATCTTAGCACAACAAACAGCAACGTTCTCAAATGTAATTCTTAATATACCTAAATATGTTAAAAGAACTGTAATTTTTGACATATCGCACCATGACACTAAGTCGTAATTTGTCAAAAACAAACTAATGTTGATTTTAATTTGAGTAACACTTTCTGACGAGTATTGTTATCCAAGAAAAAATTCTATTAAAATAAGGCAGTCTAAAATCATTGGATTGAAACCATTTTGTAATCATCAAGTTGATTGTATAATTTTGTGAGAATGGTTACTAAAGTGTTAATTTTAGTACCTGGAATGAAGACGAGCTTTGTTTCAACTAGTCCCGCATAATGGGATATAATTTCCACAAATAATCACATTACTCATTAGCTTATAAAAATATTCAATAATCATTATCAATTCACTCTACAATATTCATTAAATATCCTGATATTTTTTTATTGTTGAAGAGTCCAATGGGTTATGAAACATATTATGTTCATGTAATTGATGTTTATGATTAGGAATTCAGCCGAAATGTTCTGCTTTAGATTTTTTTTTACTCATTAGCTTATAAAAATATTCAATAATTATGATCAATTCACTCTACAATATTCATTAAATATCCTGATATTTTTTTATTGTTGAAGAGTCCAATGGGTTAAGAAACATATTATGTTCATGTAACTGGTGTTTATGATTAGGAATTTAGCCGAAATGTTCTGCTTTAGAATATTTTTAAGTCAAATGAAAAATTTCCTGATTTAAATGCGGTATAACTGAATTAATATTATATTAAAATATAATTCTATGATTTGATTTTGAATAATTTTTGTCAAATTGATAGAAAAATGTTCGGATATGTAAGAAATGTGAATTGAAGGATATAAAATATGCCGAAGGAGCAGTGTATTTTTGAAATGGTAATTATAATACGAGAAAGGCACTTGACCTATATTTTATCTAATAAAAATACACTTCCATCCATGCCATTTATACTAAGTATTGTTATATCTGTAAGCCTATAACTATTTACTTTATCTCTAAAAATATGACTGATATTTTATTGTTTATATTTGGGGTTAAATATTTATGACATCACTCCATTAGGATTGGATGGAAGAATAATAAGATTAATACGGACAAACAAAGAAGTTATAATTTAAAAACATGCCACCAAAATTATCAAAAACAAATAAAAATTACTTTGCACTGTTTTTCTGTTTACACATTTTAAATGTGGCGAGCGTAAAAATCTGAAATGGTGTGATGTTGTATGGAATGAATCAATAATTGGACCCCCTTGGGAGTGGTATATAAAGACTGTTAAGTAAGGTTTTGGGATCGATGTGAGGAGTAAAAACTCGATGATGAAATGTTATTCTTGTTGAACAAATATTGTGATATTGTTTTATGTTTTTTTAAGTTTGTTTTTGTTATGAATTTTTTTATTTTTTTAGCCTTTAAGTTATTTATTAATCAATGGTCAACATGGATAGCATTGCAAATGTGATAATGAAAGTGGAGCAATGCAAGTTTCGCAGCAAAGTCCAAGTGGATGTTATCTTACTGCTTTATAAAAATAATATGACATGCAATGTGATTTGTGTCGACCATTGAAAGTGTAAAACTGTTAACCAGGATCTCTTTCTTTCAATTGCTATATAAATATTTACATTCATTTTATTTGTTAGAAATATTATACAGTGGTGAATAAAAATAATACTCTACATAAAACAATGGGTTTTTATTTTTTATATAAATATAACAACTATAAAATTACATTGAGTAGGTATAGATAATATAGTTAACATAACTAGAAAAAGAATACCATTTTAGGTATAAAATTCATATTTGTGGTAGATAGCTACTACAAGCATTTTTTATGGATTGATTTGGTGTTCACTTTATACAACTCCATTATAACATATTTTAGTCAAACTAGATTTTCGTTCTATTTTTATATTATAGCCTTTAAAGTATGTTATCAAACTACAGTTGGCGAAACAATTGTCACGACATAAATAAAATATTAAAAATGGAACTAAAAATCTAGTTTAATTTAAATATATTACAAGCATTGCATTTAAACAATAGTAAAGACACAAGTCCAAAACTGTCAATTTCTAGTTGAGTATGATATGTTCAAAATATTTTTTTATTCCTATTAAACTGCTTAAAAAAAACAGTTGCAAAATGGAAATGGGATATTATCTGTAAGTACCTGATGGATGGGTTTGTCTTATATGCATTTTTCAGAAGGTAAATATGTAAGATACACTGCACTTTGAGAACCAATGCAGTGTCCTATGCACCACTAGGTGAGGACAAGGAAACGTAGTAGTAGTAGTAGACATCGCTGGTCTGGAAGAAAAATTATACAATTCAAAATATAATTAATATCAAAGAAATGCTTCCTATTTATTGTGAATATTTACTGTTCCAATAACCGATATATAGTACCTATAGCAAATATTTATAACGAGTTTTCGGATAAGTACCGTTTGCCACCTGTCATATCGCTTTCTTTATTTTTTATTTTGCATTTTTCGTCCATACTAGCGGTGTATTGTATATGTGTAAATAGGCACTTGGTATTTGGAAAAAGGAATTGAGGGGGAAGCAGTTAATTAAGGGTTAAAATATATCTACAAAATATTAATATCACCTAACGACTAGAGGAAAAAAGATTTGTGGCTTTATATAAACAGTGTAGGCTGCCACGTCACACATAAAACGTAACTCTAAATTGATCCATTTTAAACTACTAAACTAAAACAATACGATATTTGTCAATATATCAAATCGTCGTTGCGCCTGCAAATTCCGTTATGTAAATAAATAAAAAATTTCAGGAAACGGAAAAAACAGATTTATTCAAAAATACCTTTCATTTGTCACAAAAAAATTAACAAAAAAATAGAACTATATTTCAGGTATAAAATATTCAATAAAACAATTTTCGCAAAAATGTTTAGCGGATTTTGCAGGCGGAAAGACGAAATATATAAGGTTTATAACTTTAATGGCATACTTTACGTACAGCATTTTTGATAGGAGGTAAAGCTCAGTGCAGGAATAATATTATGTATCTTAAGGGGAAGGTTTGGAAAAAAATTATAAACACCACTCATTTTTTCAAATTTGGAAATATGGATATTCAAGTGTTACTACCGGGCGTATGACCTATTGGCTGGGTTAAGTGGCCACTTGACGTACTACAACATTTCCCATTCCGCTTATTAGCGAATATCCACACCAGGTAACATTTTTGATTTTGCTTAAAAGCCATCATCCATCTATGTATTAATATTGAGTTTAAGTATTTTTTTAGCCAATTACTTCATTTTTGTAATTAAGATTCTGACCGAATTAAATTAATTACTAGTAATCGCCTGCAGATGACTGCAATTTATTTTACTTATTAATTAGACCAGGAATTTTATATTACAACATTTTGAGTGTTTTCCAACACTTAAAGAAATCTAGATTTATACTATATATAATATATACCTACTCCCGTCATGGGATAAATCCAGATTTGTGTACAAGTATTTGAACACACTCAAAATGTTGTACCAGTAATTTGATTTACTAACAACATTTTAAATGGGTACAAATACTTGTAGACAAATTACTGGATTATACCCATAATCCAGTAATTTGTCTACAAGTATTTGTACACATTTAAAATGTTGTTAGAAATTTCATGGTTAAAATATGTAAGCAAAATAAATTGAAGAGACATCTTCAGGCGTCTTCTAGTAAGTAATTAAATCCAGATGGATCTTACCTACACCAATAAAGAATGATCGCCAAAAATGCTGAGCAATGCAACAAGATGTCACCAGTGAGAAAATCTCTAAAACTGCGGAATGACAAATACGAGTTCAATATATTTTTACAAGTTTTTGAAATTTTGTCATATATGGTTATCTGATGATGGGCGGAATGGAGAATGTTGAAATACATCAAGTGGCCACTTAACCATAGTGGTCATAAGCCCTGTAAACGCCTAGATAATCCACATTCGATTCCAGAGTTTCTCTGTCTCTGTTGGGATACCAATATTAAATTTATTTACTGTTTGTTGGCACCACGTTACTTATACACTATCTAAAGCGAGTCTTATTTTTTTAAACAGTAGGCATTATACCGTGTCAATTTAAATGTAATTTGTTGCAATTTTGATTAAAAAAATTCATGCTATTCTTTCCCAAAAAGAGAGCAATTATAAATGTTTTGGTATTCCTAGCATCCTATTAACTATTATAACATTTCAGTCTTTAAATATGTCCAGATTAGATTTAAAATATTGGTGAAGTTCCGTGAGATTTTTGAATGTGTTTGGAGAGAGATCCATTGCCTTGGGGGCGACCAAGGCGGCCTGCCAACCGGCTGAGCGGGCGCCATCATAATCCAACTCCTTGTTGTCCCCACGTGCAGGGCACAAGATGGCGGCATGCCAGTCATACGGGACTCTGCCATGGCCTTGAGAAACACCTCCTTATCCGGTTTAGCAAACCCAGCTTCGTAAGAAATCACTATAAAATGAAAACGGTCCAGCAATCCGATATTGGTAAGAATATCGCGTAGCCGGGGGTCGAAGTTAGATATGACACCAATAATGACGCCGCTGGTTTTCAAGAAGTCTAACAGGTCAAGGCAGCCGTTTTTGATGAGCCAATAATGCTCGCTTTTGTAGGAGTCTATCAACATGAGCGCTATGCGGTCGATGTCGCGCTGGTCGGGTACATGCGCGCGTAGTGTGTCGCGCACGACGCGCAGCCACCAGTCGCCCCACGGCACGCGGCTGGCGCGGCCGAAGTTCGGGTGGCTGGCGCTCATGGCGCGGTAGCTGCGCTTGAAGTCCTCGGTCACGGCGGTCGCGTCCAGCGCATGGCCGCAGCAAGCCGCCACCTCCACGTACTGCTGGCCCGGCGGCACGCGGAACTGGAGCAGCGTGTTGGTGACGTCAAATGTCACCAGGCGAACCTTCTTGTGGAACACCTTTGCCATCGCCAACGAAAATCTTACAGCACAAACAAATAAGCTTAACCTACAAACATCAATCTGTCAACTCGGTGTCCGTGTTTTGGTCAGTGTCAAATAATGCACGTCAAATGTCAAGCCAAACGTCAATCAGAGGGGTCTGACTCCAAGCCGAAAACGACGGAGCCAAATCAACGCCAAAAATACCTGCATATTTGAACATTTTTCATCTCAAAACTCAAAACGACAGATGATGATAGAGAAGTAATACAGCGGTTAATTGAATCGTGCTTGAAAACGAATTATTTCATAAACAACATTATTTTAGAGTGTGTCCAAATACTTGTAGACAAAAACTGGATTTCACCCTTTACGGGCTAAATTACAATTTGACATCTCAACGGAGACGAGGAGTTTGGAAGGAAATAAAATTTACAAAGACATTTTAGTTTGAAAAGCATTAATGCAAAAATGTAAACATATCTTCTTCTCTAAACGTCGAAAATAATATTGGATGTTATATCAAATATGCATTTTAGTTTGAATGGCATAAATGATATGCAAAAATGTAAACATCTCTTTTCACTAGACTTGATTGAGATGTTAGAAAATTTTATTATAATCATTATTAATTTACGGAGTGACTAGATTGGCTCCGTCGTTTTCGGCCCGAAGTCATACCCAACTTCAGGATAGGTTTTTGGTGTTACCAGTATAAATGATGAAACCAAGATGGACGGATACCAGAAAAAAATTATTTTTTTTTATATTAAAATATTACCCCTAGATAATAAATTATACTCAGGTGCAGTGGTGCCACCTCAGATGACTTAGGCCAAGAACGGTGGAGGGGTAAATTTCTGAAAACAATATGTCTGGCTTTGTAAAAATGTATTTTATTTTATTTTAAATTGGGGTATTTTTACTTATATGTAATTACATACTAGCCCAGAACAGAAGCTAATTGAAATTTAAAAAATACACACAATTAAGAGACCAGTAGAATCGATTTATCTTTATTTTCATGTTTTGTAGTGAGGATGTTCTAGCTCTCCACGGATAGCGGTGCCATCTCTAAAAATCAGAAAGCCAGACTTTTGGGTCCCAAAAAAATGATTTTTGACTAAAACGCATATTTAAGACATTTATTATTTAATCAGCACTTTTCTTTGCCAGAAATCTGCTGCAAGAGCTGTTTCTTAAATAATTTTGTCATTAAAAAAAAATTAATTAAATGGCTTAAATTAAATTCGACAATCAAGATTTTTACAATTGAGGCATTGACACGGAGAAGCATGTAAGTCACTAAAAATCCAAAAATAAGTTTTTCCATGGATATGATAGTAAGAACCAAGGCCAATGGCGTGGAGAAGGCCAGTAGGTGGCTAAGAAAAAGAGTTTAGTTTCTATAGTCTTTCCAAGATGGCGTTACTGGTACGTGAAGGAGCTTGCGTTTTTTTGAGTTTCCTGTAAAATTTTGTTTCCGTGACTTACATGCTTCTCCATGCGCCTCAATTATTTTAGTCTTTAACCTGTTTCTTTGTTTTGTCCATTCCTGCCATATTAAATAAAATACTCTTTCCACATTGGAATTATGTCCCGGTATCGCAAAGTAAAATTAAGTAATAAAAATAAGGAAGCCTAACAAAAGCCCGGACGCAGACATATTTGGCCGGACAAGAGGTCAAAAAGCCGAACACTGTCATGTTAATTTTATGTAAAAAATACACTTCATGGGTCTAAGATTTGGATATAAATTAAAACACATAGTCTTGAATATCAATAATGGTCTACGTAACATTTTAAGCAGCTGTTACAAGTGGTTACTAATTTTTAAAATGAAAAATGAAGCACAAATATACATATTATATTATGTAGGTAGTATTAAACCTTTCCCTGAATCTTACGCACAGCACACCACATGTGGTATTACGGATACAAGGGTAAGGATTAAGAGGATGCCATGTCACGTGACCACGGCTTTTTCTCCACATCCTTGATTTTCTTCTTGGAACGTAGCACTAGAGCAATGAAATTTTCACAAGTTCAATCGTCATATTTTGTCGACAGTTTATTTGTCAAAGGGGATAGATAAATTCTTTTAAAAATATGATTGATTATGCCTCGGACACCAGTGTTCCAGGCGTACTAGACGTGTTTTGTTGGCTCCTCATACTAATTTTAATTAAATAGTAAATCATCACGATTGAGAGAATTTCTTTAATTAATGATCAGTGCCATAGTTAGTAGTGTAATCAGAGCTCACCGGAATCATTTAATTGCATAAATAGGACATACAACATATTGATGTAGATCCAGTATCCAGTGTCCTAGTTTTATCTTCTACCTCTAAACTCAGCTCTCCATCTTAAAAATAGTGCTAATCTTATGAAAAAGCGTATCGCAAACCTATGTCAAATAATTTGACATAAGAATTATCTTTGGATACAAACCTTCACGCATTTGCACACATGGTGCTTCTACCACCAGCCACCAGCGAGCTACAAGAGGACTTCCTAGTATCGAGTCTAACTACCCCGCAAGCCCCGCCTCGCTACCATGCAGCGGAGATGCCCTGAAGCTGAGACCTTGATCTATTCCAACAAAGGACAAAAGACGCGACAAAAAAAATTCGCCGCATCGTTCCACATTTAATCTCTTTTCAATAAAAAAATTACTGAATAATGTCTAAAAATATGTGAAAAAATCATTGCTCTTATGCTAAAAATGAGAAAAATCGAGGACGATTGTATGGGGCTGCGGGCACATGTCCACACATCCACAAAAAACATAG
>JAGVSP010003856.1:0-18852 GCA_022494985.1 Micrasema minimum
CTCCGCAGAAGGGGTGGGTCACTCTGCCCAGTGAGAAAGTCACGCATAGTTATTATATCCCCCTTCATCCCTACGGTATCTCCTTTTCGCACGTGGTAAACCATGGGTACAAGACTTGCCAAGAAACAATATAACTCCCATTTACACCGAAAGCTCAACTTTTAAAAAATAATAAAAACGTGCGCGTTTTTACGTGCGGAAAAATATGACTCGAATGTGCGAGTTTTTTGTTATTGGCTTTGTTTTCTAATATTATAAAGTGTTTGAAGAGAAAACTTCACATAAAAACATGCACGTGGTCCCTGCCGAGACAAAAACAATTTTTTACTTTAGATACTTGTATTGCATAAAAAATTATATAGAACACGTAATCGGATTAAAGCGTTTATTTTTTACAAAGAAGAAGTCGTGATTTTCAAAGATAACACGTAATTTCTAGGTTTTCCCGTATTCAACACGTAGGGTAGTTATTTTTCTTTATACTTTAGAATCTACTGTTTAAGAACTATCTCTTATAATGTTTTAGCAATTGGCCCGATAGTTGATAGTGCGCCATAACACGTAACTCATTAAGACCGCTCCTCTTAAACTAACATTATCTACCGCTGTCAGTGGAATAAATTCCTTTTAATTGCAACGTTAGAATTTTCCCGGAACTATTGCAGAAAGCGTAAAGAAAAAGTAAAGTAAGATAAGGTGGAAAAGGGTACTTGGAATGGGAAATTTACCTCCTAAGATAGTAGATAATAATCATCGGTGGAAGTCTTCAAAATCAATTAAGCGATCTTAGACGCTCATTTTATTCCGATTTAAGTTATGTCACTAAAGGAAAAAGGGAGAGAACACATTTATTATTAGGCTACGAGTAAATTCAGAAGTTTTTATGCAAAATTTTATTAAATATTTTTATGCAAAATTTTATTTAATATTTTTATTCAAAATTCAAGAGCTCCATTACAAATGCCATGATTTTAAGGATAGATAACTTTGCCAAGTAGTAGAAATCAAAAGTGATCTGTCGTCTGGATGTTTGTGATGTTCCCTTCCGTTATCGGGCCTCTGACTTGCTAAGGTGGTTAAAAAAAGCATATTTAAATATTAGCCATATCAGTGTGTGGTATTCTAATGCATTGAGTTTTAAAGCGAAATAATATGAAGCAAAAGACGTTCAATACTCTGTTATTCTCCCAACTCATTTTTTTTATATTTGAAAAACAGACCAGTTTCTTTCAATTTCCGGACTCATCTCTAAGTCCATTGTTTTCTTTATACAGGAGGGTAAAAGGGTCGGTTTAGAATTAACCCTCAACACGCACACTCGGTGAAACGTCGCCATAAAGTTTTGGGGTTTATTTATCTTATGTTAGCACTGTTCTGTCCTATATTGATGCGAACACTCACGATTTAAGGGGACATTAGAGAAATGTTTTCCTTTCAGTGATGTTAGATACTGTGATTTCTTTTTCGTTAAATGTCAAATTCTGCATAGGGTACAAATCTGTAAATATCAAAATAGTTTGCTGTTAATTTGCGATGATATTGCCTTGTTATGTTACTCTTTTGGTAGATGTTCTTATAATTTATTATGGATATCACACAAGTTAACGAAATTTCTCTTTATCGTTACGTTTTGCGTATACTCGAACTATTTGTTTTAATTCTGACATGTTTGTAGGTTATAACATCCTTCTCGAATAAGGAAAACATGTGTTCGATGTTGTGTAAAAAAGTCACAAAATATTTTTCATAATATTTACGAGTAAAATAATTGCTGGAAATAAGTCTGACGCAGATGGGTAGAAGGAGTGTAATGGAATGGGGTAGGCAAACAGATACACGGACAGAGTACTTCATCAACCTGTAAATACGCGTACTTCAGTGTTCTGTGATCGTCCCATGTAAGTTTGTGATCCCAAAAGAAAATGCTGAGAGAAGATCACACTCCGAGGATTTTATTCGGTAACAGTGAGATTAAACTTAGCGAATAGTGATTAAACTTATTAAGGTGGTACTTAGCTAGCTAGACGAAATTCTTCTTCTCCTAATCAGTAAATATTTCATTAATCCTTATTCTCTGTTTACAGGATCGCAACAGCGAATCCTTGTATTCTTATTGGCTAAGATCCTAGTGGTAAGGATCGTACTACCCTTTCTCTCGACAATTGAAACGTAGTTTTACCTATACTTAGCGTCACACCGGAGGGCTGGGAGTTAATCCTTTGTAGTAATCGCGTTCCGTTCTCTTTTCTCGAGGACAGGAAATATCCAGTTGTTCCAACTGTCTCCAGCACTTCCGGTGTCTGACTAGTTAGCTTCGAATTCCTCTTAGAAATTAAGATCTCGTTAAATATGGAAAACATTAACCTATTCCTCTAACCGTAACAAACGCTAGCAAACGCAACACCAACATTTATATCGAAAATAAATATTTGCAAAATTTAGAAATTATCTTTAGACTTAAGGAAAACATGAAAATGAAATATTTTTAGACTAAGCAGAGTACCTTGATTATTATATACCAACATTAAATATAAAATCAATAGCTTTAAATTAAGAAATAGTAAAACTATTTTCTATCCCATGTATTTTAAATGAGATGATGTTACGAAGAAACATTTAGCGGTCAATCCTGAACTGTCGGGCAATTTTAGTCTATGGAAGCGATTGTATAGTATATATAATTATTAAGAATCACGTTATTTTGAATATTATCATATATTCGAGACAAAGGTTGTTCTAATGTAAACATTTCCACAGATGTGTTTATGTTTCGTCGTTTTAAGAAAATCTTCGGTTCTTCGATAAGAAGATTATTTTTAAAAGAAATTTGTATTTTTTTGACGCCAAACAAATGGCATTACAAAATTATTTAATAGTAATTAAATAATAATTTTTATAAAACAAATTTATGGAAAAATCCTTCATCGGGTATATAAAATAGATTGCACTCTATTAAAGTTTACTTTTGTAGTATAATACAATACTAACTTGTTTCTGTCGTTTAGCAATAATTGTTAATTTGGCATTCACTGATCAAACCTGAATAATAGAGAATAAACAACAGTTTTAATCGAAAAATAATGATAATAATAGTCATAATTGCAATACACGAAGAGCTTACTGTACTGAAGAAGTAAGTACCTACTCGATCACGTGTGACAAAGTACAAATACATATTTCTTCCCGCTTATCCCCGAGAAAGATTCCGAGCAATTTAATTGACGTGAACAACAGCAATAAATTTCCATTCCCTGCTTGAGGATGATATATTACGGCAGTAAGGCAGTAACTGAGAAGGTAAGCACCGGCTAACATTGCACCGTGTACCTATAGTGTAACGTCCAGCTAGACACGAACTTTAACTTCCCCGAGAATGCAATTCATTATCTCTCCACAAATTTCCAGTGGGGACTTTAATCAGCTTTTATTTAATCCCCTTTCTCCGGTTTGGTGGCGAGAGGAATTAAAATATAAGTTAATTAGTTCTCCGGCGCGATGCCCTCTGTATCCTTTTATTTTCACCGTAAATCCTCATTTTTCTTTATGTCAAACGGAAATATATCTCGTTCCGACTCGTATTTCTATGGTTTTATTGCAAATTGCTTTTATCGAAAGGCCACCGAAACGGAGAAAGAAAGCAATTATTTAGGACAAGAATTTGATACAGCGTTTGTCACGTGATTCCTTTGATTTCGGTATTCTGTACCGGAGGCATAGCGGAGCAGGGATATTGTGTTCCTCGATATACGATTAGTTCGCGGGAAGGTTTCATTACGTCACCGTGGAATATATACTATATACGTATCATATCGCGTCGCAAACCGTGCGCTGTATATAGAATGCCAAAAATGTTTTCTTATGCAATATTAGACTATTGTTTTGTATAAACTCTTGAATACTAACTAAACTTGGGACTTGTAAGCATTTAGTTGGCATTAGTTTAAGTTTTATTGTTATGTTTTCAGATGTTTATGTTTATCTTTATAAAATAATATCAATACGAGTCAATAGCTTATTATAATACGAAACATTGTACTTAAGGTATATTTAGTGTTTAAAACATGTATAAAAACACATAATCACTATTTTCACTTTATTATTTAAAAATATTGTAGTTAGTAGCATAATGATATGTCTACATTCCACACTGTTTAAATGATTGAAATTGCTTTTAATAAATTATTCCTAATTGTAAGTATAATGATGTAGATAACTGAAAGGTTAGTTATTTATTAACTCGTCATTTGATTATGACGAAGTAATTTTAAAACAATAAATTGTTACATAGTGACTTGACTCTTCTTTCAAGTTATGAAAATGTGATTGATATTTCTTAGAAATGTATTAAATTTCAACATGAATATTGGTTGATAAGAAATGTACATGTACATTGCCCGCCGACCACAGTTCAGAAGATTGGCTGTACAGTAGTCTTTTATCAATAATGTTGATATTATGAAACTGCCATTTTCAACTGTTGTAAGTATTTTCCTTCCCGAGTAGTATCGAGGTTGGCGATGGCGGCGGCAAAGTATTTATAAAGAGGTAGTTAAAAGAATTTTCAGACTTAAAAGAAACGTCCTTAAGAATAATAATAGTCGCATTCAAAACCACCCTAAGGCGGCTTGAATTAGTTACCTAATGCGCAAGAGTAGATCTCCGCTAGGCTTTCTTTACCAAATATTATATGAGAGAGATATGATTGAAAATATATTATTATAAAGCCTACACGAAAACGATGAAGTACTTATAATCGCTTATTTTAAAACACTTTGAATTTATTCCTTCGTAGATAAATTAAAAGTTTTTAGAAAGACATATTTTATACTATCGATAAGCTGTTCGAGTCATTATTACCTACCACAAAGTGATGTATTCAATCAATCGTGAGACTAACATAATTGATTATATATATTTAAATGAAAATGTAACTAATAATAATAGTACCACGAGTATGAAGTATATACAGTAAGGCAGTTTGATTCCCAATTCCACATAAATAGCTGGCAGAAGATATTTTTGAATGAATTACTTAATAAATAATAAAGTTAGTCTAGAATAGTTTCGGGATATGATCGGTGAACGTTTGTGGGGTGGCGTGGTCGTGCGTGGCGGTCCAAAAAGGGGTGCACCTAGCATCACTACCACTTTCAGTACAGGGGGAAGTGATCCCTCGTACATCATCCCCGGGATCCTTCCGCAGGGATAACTTTATTATTTCCCACCCCTCCCTTCTCTCTTCCTCTCTTATCGATTTATTTAACGATAAATACTTTTCCTTTCATTTACCGCTTTGTTTGCCCGACTAAATATTATATTTATTTCTTCTCTCCGTAAATATGACATACGCTTGTTTGTATTTTAGTTTTCTGTAACAACGGCGGAAACATCTTAATTTTTACGCTAAACAAAAACAATACCAATATATATATACCTTATCCAATGCAACTATGTCAGATTGAGTTTATATCATGAGTAATTTCGTTATACTAAAGATCGACAAGAACGCATCATATAATATACGTTCCCGACTCATTATACCACCCACACAAGTGACCACGTGACCACGCGACCACACAAGTGTTAATTTTTCAAAATTAACTTTTCAAGGTATTTTCATTAATATTCTTAGAATAAGTCACGCTAATACGCTAACTGAAAAAATGTGATTATATATAATATAAAAATTATTCAAGTATTTTCAACTTCATGTAACTGATTTGAAGCTTCGTTATATTTTTGTTTTTGTATAGATTTTATAAATCGTATTTGTTTGGTTAGTTTTAATACAATTTTATAGAATTCCGTCACTGTCGCCTGACTCTATAACTGAGAACTGTTTACTAAATGGAACATAGGATTCTACTTTGTTTATGCTATTTGAATATAAAAGGTTTTTGTAAAAATACCCTTTGGCAGTGACGTGAGTGGTTTCAACACGAATTTCTCGTGTTTCCCACGATGAATATTTTATTGGATTTGGTAACTTTGTACTTTGGCGTACTTGGCGTAGTCGTGTCATTTTGTTGTTTTTGGCAATGTTAACAAAACGCTAAGCCTAATAATGTCTTGCATATCAATTCAGTTGATTATTTATAAGATAAATTGTGGTTAATATTGATCGAGAACACAGTGACGAAACTCCTCAATCATAAATATGAACTTGTAAAAAATATACGTTTGACAATCAGTGAAAAGTTTATCTCTATTCAAATTGATAACTTTTTAATGCTTTGATCTAATATACGTAAAAAATAGATTAACAGTGTCGCTCGCTATTCTTCTTACCAATACTCATTTTGCGACTTTTTCGAATCCATAAAATATTTATATATTACTAAACAGTTATATTTTTACGTTAAAGTTAGGTAACTGAAAACTGTAAAATATATAATTTAAATCGAATCATAAATATTTAGACATTTAAATTTATTTAGCTTTCTGAGCTTTTATAACATAATATTAAAATATTGTTTCTCTATTATGAGTCACTGTGTTGTCACTTATATAACTCTCAAAAACTAAGACTCGAATCAATTTTATTGTTCAAGTATTTGTTTTTAACATTTTGAGTAAAATAAACATGATTTGAAATAAGTAGCTTTTGCGGCATTCGTAGGAAAATAAGTATTTTTATTGTGAATAATAATTATGTTCACTTCAAATGACTTTCCTTTTTTAATTCATTTCTAAAGTGTACAAAATACATCTCGTTTTTATTTGTATATTACGCATTATTATAATTCAATAAAATTTCCATTTAATATTTTACATCCTTGTTTTATTTAAGTCAAGTCCACGTCCCGCAGCTCTGACGCAAACTCCCGACGAATTGTCAACAGTGGACGACCAGGACGCCGAGAACCTGATGCTTTGTAAAATAGGCAAGCATGGTTAAGGCTCTCGGGAGGCATACGGCTTGGGAAGTCTTGACTTGAGAGGATGCACGGGAGCTGGCGGCCGATCGCTTGGTAGGCTTAACATCACACGCTCTGTCCTAACATCTACTGCTAAAAGCTCATAGTAAAAGAATAATCGATTTTCAACTGTAACATATTTTTATTGAATAACACGTTATAAAATCATTTATTAAAAATACTTACAACTTCGTATTAAAGTACAAAACATTTCATAGGAAGGTCAACATGTTGAATAAAGTTATAAGTTAGTAGGTAAAAGACGTAATATTCTTTGAAATAAAATTTTATCCTGAATTTTCATTTAATCACCGCCAATCACACAATCGTAGCAGAAGACAGATGTTTCATAACTTTTTAAATAACAAAACTAATATATCTTTGTTATCGGGTAATAATATTGATAGCAATATTAATTTTAAATACAATATCAATACTTTTGTAAAAAAAACGATAACTTTAAAATATGATACAATATAAACATTATTGTCCTTTATCAATAATGACTAGATACATACATATATTATATAACACTCTTGTGACTCACAAAATAAAATGAACGTTGAACAGAATTTAAAGAAAGTTAAATAGAAATACAAAAAAAGTTATGGTAGTAGAAGTAAAAAAGAAATTGTTTCATAATTTAGAGCTTCTGTGCAAGAAACTAATTTAATAGTTTGATACAAGATTATTTGAACACGCTGAATGAAATTGGTTTATAAAAAAATAATAATATTGATAGCAATATTAATTTTAAATACAATATCAATACTTTTGTAAAAAAAAAAACGATAACTTTAAAATATGATACAATATAAACATTATTGTCCTTTATCAATAATGACTAGATACATACATATATTATATAACACTCTTGTGACTCACAAAATAAAATGAACGTTGAACAGAATTTAAAGAAAGTTAAATAGAAATACAAAAAAAGTTATGGTAGTAGAAGTAAAAAAAGAAATTGTTTTCATAATTTAGAGCTTCTGTGCAAGAAACTAATTTTATAGTTTTGATACAAGATTATTTTTGAACACGCTGAATGAAATTGGTTTATAAAAAAACACGTAAAAGACAATAAAAAGACATTGGACAGCAATTTGTTAAGTATTGCTGACAGAAATATAGAACAACCCTTTATATAGAATCAATTGGTGGAAAAAGTAGAATGGCTTCAAATTTAAATCTATCAACTGTGTTTAGGAACAAAGGCGAAACCAAAAAAAAATGCAATTTTTTATATGGCCATGGTTAGGCTCTGTTAAATTTGTTTAACCCGGATGATGCGTAGACCAAATAAAAGACCTAATGAGTACCTCTCGAAATAATTCAATCAACATGGCCTCAAACCAGGAAGAATTAAAGCGATTGGTGTAGTCTTTATCTGTGCAATCAGAGGACCACGATGCTTTGCATTAAGCAATACAATTAATGAGGGAATATTTAAAAAAATGCCAAATGCCAAAATTTGTAATGTCAGCTTTTTTTAAATACACATTTTAAATTTATTGTGTTGTAGCAACCAAACACAGTCGATCAAACTTGTGGTGAAATATATAGTTAAAGGATCTGCATAAATCAATTAATTTGATGAAAAGCTAGCTGTTATATATTATTATATAATGTATGTTCGATCTAAGAGAGTTCCATTGAAAGGGGTGTGTTCTAGTAAGAATAACTGAATTATATAGTTCTCCCAATAGCAGACCAAGTTAGAAGACCAAAATTCTATAGTTCTCCTAATCCAGACCAAATTAGAACACCCGATATCTGTGGTTCTTCCAATCCAGACCAAATTAGAAGACCCGATATCTGTGGTTCTCCCAATCCAGACCAAATTTGAAGACTTGATATCTGTGGTTCTCCCAATCCAGACCAAGTTAGATTAACCGATATCTGTGGTTCTCCCAATCCAGACCAAATTAAAAGAACTGATATCTGTGGTTCTCCCAATCCAGACCAAATTAAAACACCTAATCGCAGATCGAATCAGACCTAAATATTGTGGTTTTCCCAATCGCATACTAAATAAGAAGACCTCGATCTGTAGTTCTCCCAATCGCAGACCAACTTAGAAGACTTGAACCCTGTGGTTCTCCCTATCGCAGACGATGATGTTCCCGTTGGACATGACAGCGATGCCCTCAAGTCCCTTGAACTCGGCGTCTCCTGAGCCCCAGGATCCGAACGCCCGGAGGAAGGTGCCGTCAGGGTGGAAGATCTGGATTCTGTTGTTACCAGAGTCGGCCACGCAGATGTACCCCTGGTCATCAACCGCAACACCCCTGAAAATATGGAAGGTAATAAATATAGGTAATAGGTACTGTATATTTTACTTATTTTTACCTTGTAACTTCATTTTCTGACACATAAAACCTAAGCCCTTTTTCTGCTTCTATCTTGGAACGGGTAAAGCATATTTAGATAGAAGCGGCACGAAGAGAAACCAATAATTATTAGTGTTGTTTATTATATAATAAATATGTAATATGTAATGTAATTGGTTATGGTAGGTAAAGGTACATAAAAATTGGTAGTGGTGGTTAAAAAATTGTACGAAAATACGAACAAAGAAATTTTTTAAACTTATTCATAAATAATGTCAAAGAGGATTGCTGAAAATAAGAATAAACAAAAAAAAATAATATTTACAATCATTATTCTGAAATGAGAGATATCTCATCAGAAAAATAATAACTCTGGAAATGAATATGGATTATCTAGGCGTATACAAGGCTCATAATGACTTGTCATTAGCTGGGTTAAGTGGCCATTTTCTGTATACAGCATTTCCAACTCCACCTATCATATGATAACCGTATAATATAATATGTCAAATTTCATAATTTGTACATTAGTAATAAGGATCTTTAAAGTATATTGAATTCTCATCGTTCCATATTTCTAGGAGTTTGTCTACAAGTAATTTTTACACATTCAAAATGTAGTTAAATAATTATTGGTAACAATTTTTAATTGATATCTCAGAGGCAAAAAGTTTGGAGGGGAATATGGATATTTGAGTCTGCCCTTCCAAATGTCTTTTTTGTGATGACAATAATTGAAATCCAGTTTTTTTCTACGAAGTCTACTAGTATTTGGGCATACTAAAAATATTGTTTACAATTTTAATCAGCTATTTGGTGAAATAATACTACTTTTCTTCCCCTTATCCGCACACAATGGTGCATAGGGCACTGCATTGGTACCACAAAGTGCAGAGATTCTTGATCATTTTTCATATAAAAAATGCAGTTCTTTATTTATTAAGTGCTTTCACACAAACATCATAGTGTATAAGATTACGCAGAGAACATCATAGTCTAAGCGTGAATTAAGAGGCGCACAGCTTACACCCGCGCTGTGCAAGCGGGTTTCGGGCATCGGACCCTCCCTGGCTATTTTTACTATCTATAAAAAAAAACGTAAAAAAAAGTCACTAAAAGTGAAAAATTAGCCTTTTTCTATAAACAAAGTACTGTTTCTGCTAACATTAATTCAGTCCGAATTCAAGTATTCCGAGCATTTTCAGCCTCAATCGTGACATGAATTTTGAATATTCAAAACTGCATTCCAACTCGATTTCCGCTGGTCTATTAAACCCATTCCCCCTGTCTACAATTAAACCAGTCGTTCATAGGACAACACAAATATCGTTTGTTTGGAGAACAGCCAAGTGGGTATGTAACGAAGCTTTTAAGCGTCGGCTTAGCGGCGGCGGCGCCCCGCCCGCGGCGCGGCGTCGGAATTCGGTGGTGTGGAGTCCAAGAGCGGGCCCCACCTATATAAAGTCACCATAATTTAATTATAATGCACTGTCGATGCGCAATACGATATCTCAAACCAGAAATAAGTGAGAGTAAAAACAATTTACTGTTTTTTTCCGAATTTAGGTACTGTTTGACGGTTGTTTTCTTCTTAATTACATTATCAAAAATTAGACATACGAGCTTTGATTGGCTGGTCACAATAGATCTATACAAGTTGCAGTGACGTCGGGAGCTTAAAGTCCTGACCCCCGCCACAAAAAGATAAATTAAAAATCGATAAAGAAAAGTTTAACTTCGGGGATTTCTTATAACAAACGTTTTTTCGTTTCATTTTTTCAAATTAATTAATTTTTTTACTCTACTCTATTCATACCTAACTCATTTCCGATTGAATTAAGCTCAAGATGTTTATTCTTTTTTGATGATGACATTGATATAAATTTATGATTTATTTAATATATTATATACCTAATAAATATTCATTGTTATATGTATTTTTGTCCTTTGCTCGAATTTGTTCATAACTAACTAACTAACCATCACGCCGTTTTCCCGAACAGGTAGGCAGAGAGGATAGACGCCACACCACTCTGTCCTGGCACACTTCCCTTGATTCGTCCACATTAATACATATTCTCATGCATGGACGTCGATTATTCCGACTTTAAACATGATCACATGATCGCTTTCAAGTATTTGTTGTACTTGATCATGCCATGTCTTTCTCGGGCTTCACTCATCCCTAATAAGAAGCAATAGCTAATTTAAATATTTCAAAAGTTAAGTTGTTTCTAATGTTTTATCAGGATAAAACTCTTTTAGATGCAGTCACTTTAGAAGATTATCAGAACTTTCGAATAATTAAAGTTGATCCGTTTTCGAGGTATTCAAATTGATAAAATTTAATATTCTTAGTGCAGCTGTAATCCAATAATTTGAAAATTATACTTTGTTGGGATTAGGGAGTTCTCGGAAGTTTGAAGCGAGGTTGTTATCATTATACTTTAGGATCTCTACAAGAAAAGTTTCAAAAGGACAAAGCTACATTAAATTTATTTTTAAAACCTTGTATCGTTTTATTTCAGTTACGAAAAATTCGGTTAGCCAAAATTGTTTTTTGATTGCTTGAATTTAAATACATACAGCAATTTTCATAAGTACCTTTTTTATTCTGGTGGTGATTTAATGGTAGGCTTATCAGACCGTCCGTATTTATAAGGGCACACCGTATATACACGTATGAACCGTATTTATATGGGCAGACCGTACTTTCATGGGCTTGTCCTAGACATTTGTAATGAATTATCTAATTCCCAACGTTAATTTTTTAAAGTAAAAAAAAGGTTGAAAATTCTGGCATTTTTTTTTGTTGAAATCCAAATTTTGCGTCTCAACAAACCTATTTTAGATGAAAAATATGGTTAGTCTACCTAATGATATAGTTTTCGTGGACTTTGAGTGTAATTAGATTTTTTAAATCCCTTTTTTCTTAATGATCTAAAAAGATTAAAAGATCTCTTTATATGAGTGGTGGCCCAGTGGTAGTGTCACCGTCTCTAAGTCTAGAGATCCCCGGTTTGAATCCCCACTCCGCCACGACTTGATTCCAATTTTGCAAGCACAAGCCGCTTAGGCTTTATTGAAAATAGTATTTACAAATTGAAATATGTGGAAATATCATAAGATTGCATAGATTTCATTTTTAACCAAATGAAAAAATGTATATACTGTTTGACTGTTGCAATTCTCAAGTAAACTTGATATTATACTAGAATTAATTAATTGTTTGTAGTACCACCACAACCTGATTTGATTTAAGTACTTTTTTTACTTTAATCTCCTGTGCGACCTACAGTGAGGGTAAAATTATTTTTTATATTTGTAGATACAAAAACATCATGTTCTATGTATTTTGCGAAATACTTACTTGTTTTTATTATGCTATCAAATTGCATAAGTGCTTTCTTCATTTTATTAGTCCAGTCACAATAAACTCAATACGTTATTTTTGCTACAGGAAAACATATCGGTAACCAACAAAAACAAATCTATTAAAAATAATGTGCAACGTAGATAATGAACGAAATGTGATACAAGGAAATGGGTTATTTTGTTTGTAAATAAGTAAACAAGATGCGTTCCCATAAGAGGAAATAAATAAAAAATAGCTATACAATATATATTAATAATAGACGACCTAAATAACATATTTTTACGAGTTGTACCTTACTATGAATAAAGGGTATTGTTAATAGGTAGATAAAGTAATGAAAATAGTGCTGGAACATCACAAGTGAATTCTCCATCTGAAGCTAAGGTTTATGATCGCCTAAAACTAATCGCATTTTAAAATATTAACTAACTAACTAACTAACCATCACGCCGTTTCCCCGAAGCGGTAGGCAGAGAGGATAGAACGCCACACCACTCTGTCCTTGCATACTTCTCTTGCTTTCTCCACATTCATACATCTTCTCATGCACGCACGTCGATTATCCGACTTCTTACATGCCCACTTTCAAGCACTTGTTTTACTTGATCATGCCATGTCTTTCTCGACCTTCCTCGACTTCTACATCTTCTACGACTTCAACATCTACGACTTCTAAAATATTCATGTATGAATGCTTACTTAATACCCAGGTAACAAATAGAAAACTAAGGGTAGTTTTAAGCAGAACCGTATTTCTCACCTCAGGAACTTTAACTGTCACTTCAGATCAATATTTTTCACCTCAAGAGCTTACCACACCACGTGCCTCGGTGTCGCTTCCCATACAAACGTATTCCTTGATCTCCTCCCTGGAAGTTAACATTATAGCCATGATTTTTTAACACATTTTAGATATCGACTACCACGTGGTGTGGTATGCTCTTAAACTGTCCTATATTTCTCACATCAGGAACATAAACTGTACCTTATCAGACCCATATTTCTAACATTGGGAACTTTAACTGTCCCACTTCAAAACCATATTTCTCATCTAGGAAACTTAAACTGTCCCAATTCCGACTCATATTTCTCCCCCAAAGTTCCCAAAATTCTCACATCGGGAACTTAAACTGTCCTACTTCAAATCCATATTTCCCAATTTCAACACATATTTCTCACATCGGGAACTTTAACTGTCCCACATCATCCCCAAAATTTTCACATCGGGAACTTTAACTGTGCTACTTCAAATACATATTTATCACCAATTCCGTTCAAACTGTCCCAATTCCGGCTCATGTTTCTTACCTCGGGAACTTGAACTGCCCCTCTTCAGACCCCTCGGTCCCGAAGGAAGACAGAACGCGGCCGTTGACGTCGAAGATCTGCACCCTGTGGTTGTTGCTATCGGAGACGATGACTCTGTTGGTGCTGCTCACGGCTATGTAGTGAGGGTGCTCGAGCTGGCCGGCTTTATGGCCGAACGAGCCGAACTTGCCCACGAATGTTCCGTCTGATTGGAATACCTGGAATCCAACATTTAATTTCATTATTAACTCAATGTTTCTAGCCTTCACTTTGTAATTTTCTATTTTGTTTGTAGCACTCACTTTGTAGCCTATTTCACGTATCCACGGATCTTTTATTGATAAAATGTTTGGCAGGATTTGAAGTTTATTTTTCATCATTTCAAGCATTTACAAGTCTAATTTCTCTCTTATGCCCACTTTATATGAGACAGTTTCTTGTTCAGAAAACTACACAGTTTCTTGTTCAGAAAACTGTGCAGTCTGTCAAACTTCTGTCAAAAGACACGCTAAATATGTGTATTTTTGAAACGCGATTGTAAGTTATTATCGTATGTTTGCTCTCAGGAAATTGTATATTTAGCTAATTATGTATATATGTTATTGTTTTTTTACGTATTTAAAAGCATACAATAAACCGATGTCTATTTAAACGTTTACATAAAAAACATTGACTGTCATGTCAGCTTAAATCTGACACTAGCACACAGTTTTTCATGCAGTTTTACCTTTATACGGGACCGTTTTCAGACTGCACAGAAAACTGTGTAGTAAACTGCGCCATATAAAGATAGCTTTAGCCTAGTTATTAAGTTAAATTATGAAATCAAACACCCTTTTATTTTATTTCAAACAAACCATTTGTTTATTTTTAAAATGCCAACCGGTTTCGGAGATGCTACTCCTTCTTCAGGGCTTTGTATAATAATACATTAAAATTAAGGAATAAGTCGATAACAATTTTTTTTCCCAGTATCTGGACAACCACTTGAAAATTTCAATGCATTATTTTAAATTTGATTTTAGTGTATTGTTAAATAAAGTCCTGAAGGGATAGTTTCTCCGAGACCGATTGGTATTTAAAAAATAAATAAGTAGTTTAAAACAAAGTGTTTTATTTCATAATTTAATTTAATAACTAGGCCATCTTAATTAAACACGTAGATGTATGAAATCCTGCTAAACACTTTATCAATATTAGATCTGTTGATGCGTGAAATAGGCTACCTCAAGAAGTAGCTACGGCACCATCCGTTTATGCATTCAATAATGCATTGGACCAATGCAACTTGACTCACTAAACAAAAAAAAGACAGGGGCATAATATACCAGCTTAGAGCTGCCTGTTAAATTAAATCTTTAAAAATGATATTTATGATAGAAATAATAATACTGTTTTAATATTTTCTTTGTTCGGGACCTCATGTTACGCAAAACTGTTTTAAAATAAGTGATGACGAGTGAACACATTTGATTAGGACAGACAAATGGCCACCTATCAATTTCCGTCTAGTGGATTTGAACCGGGTTTTGGTCTAATGGTAGATTTGAGAATTTCGGTTTAGAATCTCTAGGTTCGAATCCCACTCCAGCACAAGTGATTTTCTGCATTGCTATATCCGACTATTTGAAAGCAGCCCAACAATTAAAACATTTGAGTGTATTATATTTTCATAATAATTCAAATGTTTCTTTAAAACAAAGGATACATGATATATTCAATTATAAATGTATCTTTAAATGCATTGATAGCAGTGCCGTAGCTATTTTTTACGATAGTCTATTCCACGTATCCTCTGATCCGCTATTGATGTAGTTTCTGCCAGGATTGAGGTTCAACTATTCTAATTTCACGGAGTGCCCTGTTAGTTGTGATTCTAGACAATTATTTGTTTGTGATTCTAGACAATTATTTGAAAGCTTCACTGATGTAGCAATATTTGTGCAGGATTTTGTACACTTCAACCCAATGAGCGCCTCTTGCTCTTTATTATTTTATCACTGAGAATATAGTGGTAAGTAATTCCTTATAAATTATTCTAAATAGTATTAATGCTGAGATTGCGATGGCTACGAATAAATAACGGAAAGTTTTATCCAAATAATTAATATTAGTCGGCTGTTGTTGATACATTTGGCGGCGACATAATTTATCAACATGAATAGTCGATGCGGCAATTTACGGGATCATGTTAAATTATGGGTCAGATAATGTTAAATGAGATTTGGTTAACTTTTTATCAAAAGCTAACCATATATTCTCATGAGTTCAGAATAAATTACCCATAAATTGCTGGAAGCATAATAACTATTATGAATCATTTTCGCCAATCGATATGTCCTTCCAAAGTCATAAAATAAATCTTGTAACAGAATCGTTATTGACTTTCAGCGGATTATTAGCGTAAATTTTAACCAAAAAAAATACGCGTTGTTGGATAATAAATTTTCACGTATTCCGTTAATCCCGTATAATGTTAGTAGAACGAGGCCGCTGATATTTCGTTTTTTTTTTACGATTCGTTTAATTCGGATCCAAAGTTTAGTGACATATTTTTTCCGAGTAAGCGACAGCATACTAGCTACCCCCAGATTTTGATATTAGACTGGATTGACGTCGGTAAATACTTTCCAAATTGACTTAAAAACGTGCGCTATAACATTAAGTCAGGCTCAAACTTTAATCCAACTTTCTTTTAATGTTTCTGAGAAATTTGGGATTCATTTAGAAAAACGCGCGGTATTTTTGCAAGGATATCGTAGCTTATCCTAAGTTAGGGAATTTTGTGGCAGGTTATGTTGATGGATAAGTACGCATGATTGAGTGCTGTTAAGACTATTTCTGTTCCTTCAATTTGCGAATAGTTACTTAACTAAGTTTGGAAGTATATTTGCCAAATGTCTGCCATCGGCACGATATCTATACAAATTTGATTATAATATAAAATTTTACCTATCGATTATAATATAATACTGTTTCTTGATAAAAATAAGTATAAAAAATATCATCCATCATACCATATCCGCTCCCTATGTGGAGCATATGGAATCCACAAACTGCCTCCAGGCCAAGCGATCGGCTGCCAGCTCCCGTGCATCCTCCCAAGAGTCAAGTCCACATCCCGCAGCTCTGACGCAAACTGCTGACGAATTGTCAACAGTGGACGAGTAAGACGCCGAGAACCGATGCCTAGTAAAATAGGCAAGCATGGTAAGGCTCTCGGGGGAAAACGTAGTATATGGCCTAGCCAGCCGAAACGCCTTCGCCGGATGACAGTAGATACCAAGGGTTGCTGTGCCCGTTGCCTCACCTCTGTGTTCCTTACAAAGTCAAACCACCGCACACTTAAAATTCTTCTAAGACACCTTTTCTATAAATACTTCACTATTCAATTGTAGCCTTAGTAATAGTATTATTATAACACGCTAGTTTAAATTTTCAAAAAAACCTATTTTGTAAGTAATTGTATTGTAATGTAATAAAGTATTGTTTAAGTGGCGTAGTTTTGTGTTGTTTGAGATTATGTTTTTTAGTGAGGAAAAACAAAAAATAAATAAAGGTATTCTATCACTATTTATGCATATTGTATTATTTTTATCTGGGAAAGAAAAACTTTCTTTGTACAATACGGAATATGAAATCAGCATGGGAAAGGCATTATGAAGGAATGTCACCAGAATGATAAATTATAAGGAAAAGTGATATATTATTTGTTCTAGGAATATTTTCACTTTAAAAGGCTATTTTATTTACATCTGTTAAATTTTATTCACATTTAAAATGATTTGTGATTTAATTTTATAGCCAATACTCAGAATCAATATTTTTACTACCCTTATGATTTTTATTATTTAATAAACGTCGCTTTCAATAGAAACACTTTGATTCTATACAACATTTTGGGCGTGTTTAAATACTTGTACACAAATCTGGATTTTATCCCAAGACGGGAGTAGGTATATATTTCATTTTTATATCCCTACAGAGATGAGGTAGATTTTTTTCAAATTCTGGAATATGGATATTCGAGCGTTTACAGGGTTTATGACCTGTCATTGGCTGGGTTAAGTGGCCACTTCATGTACTACAACATTCCCCATTCCGCTTATTAGCGAATATCCACACCAGGTAACATTTTTTATTTTGTATATATGTTACGAATCGTGAATCATCCACCAGCTCGTTAAAAGCTTCATCTATGCATTGATATTGAAGTTAAGTATTTATTAGCAAATTACTTTATTTTTTGTAATTAAGACCCTGTAAACGCTCGAATATCCATATTCCTGAATTAAAAAAAAATCTACCCATCTCTGTAGGGATATAAAAATGAAATATATACTTGATTTTATATTGACAAACACTAATAAAATGCAACATCTCTCTATCCTGATACACGGCTCTCGATTCTTTGACATTCATGCGCCTTCTCATGCACGTATGCTGATTATTCCAAATTTTTACAAGTCCAATTATAAGTCTACATATATTTGGTCCTTTCACTTTAGTGAAAAACCTACGATTTGTGTACACTTGGTCTGGGCGTGTTTTAAAAATCATAAGTTTTAAGAAAATAAATTGGAATCTGTGCAATTTATTTTTAAAATTTTAAATACTATTTTCAAACATCTGAAAAGTGAAGACATTGAAGTGTCCATTTTACCTGAACTCTGTGGTTTTCCTTGTCACAAACGTAGATGAAGCCTAAAGCATCTGTGGTGATCCCCCACGGGCAGTTGAACTTGCCGTCTCCTGTTCCCTGGCTGCCGAACGCTCTGAGGAACCTGCCTGATGGGTCCAAAACCTGGAACATTCAATATGGTCTTGTTTAGTTGGTGTCAGTTTTCACGAACGTTATATTGTGTGACCAGTAAATAAATAAAAAAAATAAACAAAACATACTCTAAAACTGATTCAT
>JAGVSP010003857.1:0-36368 GCA_022494985.1 Micrasema minimum
ACTTATTTGATATTCTAAAATTTTAAACATGTACACGATTAAATCAGAAATAAAACAATTGTGTATTTAATACTGCCCCATTAATTGACTTCCGGTTTTAATATTAAAAAAAAACAATAACAAGGTAAGCTAACAAGAGATAATAAATTGAATATTAGGTAAAATTTCCGTCCGGATTATCTTCAAAACGATTTCGAAATTGTTCTGGAATGGAATCATCTTTTCAAAATTGGCAGGAAACAGAACACAGAATCAATTAACGAGACTTTACTTCCGGTACGCCATCGCTCGACAACCATTGGCTGGTGAAATTGACCAATCAACGACTTGCTTCCTACATCCGTGACTTTGTCAGGATATTGGAGGAATTTCTTGATAAAGTAAATAATTTTTTTTGTAAGCATTATTTCCACATAAAAATGTATCATATGTGATACGTTGGACTGACACTGAAGCGTAAGACTGATCACCTTGAGTACGATTTTCCTCCGATAGCCCTGGGACTGTAAGCAGGGTGCTCGCTTGCTCGTATCACGTTTTGAAGAAATGGGGAGACAATAAACGCGATGTTCGTTTCATACAAATGCCAATCCAGGAATGTGACGGGAAAAGGGACTTACGTTTTTCTCCTTGGCACGACACTCCAAATTGCACTTGTGGGTTTTGTTGGTTTTGGTTTTAATGATTTTTGATAACGTTACGATAAAGAGCACACGCCCGCGTTATCGTTCGATTTTATGTTGTATGTTGCTGTAGCTCAAGCACAGATAACTATCGACGTAGTTAAAAACGTGCTAATCACGTGCTAACGCTAACGATTTGAGCGATCACAATGACATACCGTTCAATACCGCGATCGCTGAGCCGAGCATTGACGATCTGAGCCGAGCGGAGCCGATCTACGCTATATCGCGGCCTTACGTCAAACGTCAAACCATCGCGCTTGTCGGATTTTTTATTATGCCGACTGCTTTTCTCAATATTTGGCTTGCCGAAAACCGGCTAAATTATAATAAAGATTGAATGAAGATTTGTGCGAATAAGATATATCTCGGGAAATGGCTCGCGACTAGTATGCGCTCGTTTAATAATCCCGATCGACAACTTTTAACGCGTGTTCCATTGTGATCGCGAAAACGTTAAACATCCATGGGTAAGAAATCGTTATCACGTCGCTTATTACCGAGTCGGTACTGATCTGTGATCGAGCAACTGATGTGTTTTGTTCGAGGGTAATGACTCGACTGTCCGAGTTTTCATTGCCGGCCGCTAGGATAGGATATGACAGAGGACAAAAAAGGACAAAATTGACATTTGACGAAATATTAATAAGTCAGTTCTTAATACCTTGCCTTCACGTTACAAATGATCAAGATTCTCTGTAGGTACTTGGTGCATCAACTATCAACGCAGTGCCTTGAGCACCATTGGATGCGAATAAGGTTTTTAAGTGTTTTTATTAGGTAGAAAAAAACCTACAAAAACAAAAAATAAACCTCCGTAGCGTAATGGCTAAGAAGCCGGACTCACGATACGTAGGCTCCGAATTCGATTTCAGATGAGAATACAAAATACAAAAATACATTTTCTTAAGCCTGGGAGTGGTTGTGATATTGTTTTCCTTTGTTCCTGTTCTGTTGGGGTGGTTTTATAAAAAAAAGGAAAACAAAAAGCAGTATATTATGTTACTACTGCTACTCTCTGTTATCCGCCTGATGGTGCAAAGGGCACCGCATGAAGTTATCACGAAGTGAACATGATACATATACAATATATACATGGTGTAACAAGTAACAAATCTCGTAGTACAACCCGAAAACTGATGATTCTACATCATATTTGGAGTCCAATGTGTAATATGACTTTTTAATCTGAGCTTAAATGTATAAATCGAGGAAGGCCGAGAACGACATGGCATGATCAAGTAAAACAAGTGCTTGAAAGTGGGCATGTAAGAAGTCGGAATAATCGACGTGCGTGCATGAGAAGATGTATGAATGTGGAGGAAGCAAGAGAAGTGTGCCAGGACAGAGTGGTGTGGTGTTCTATCCTCTCTGCCTACCCCTTCGGCGAAATAGTGTGATGGTTCGTTAGTTAGATCTGAGCTTAAAAAAAATATATATTTTCTTCTCACAAAAAGCTTTCACAAGTCTGGCAGATTAAGTAAAATTACACAAATCTTTCTTTAATGCAGTTTTTTTATTTTGTTTTCTTCATGAATAGTATTAATTTGACTAAACAAATGATATTTGATAACATTCTCAGACGTTCCTGACACTCACACACTTCAACTTACCCTGAGATACCCTCTCACACATCCCTTCATTGAATGTACAAAAGACATTTATTTGGTTTAATTTTTATTATGGTTATTTGTTTATTATGTTATATTGTATAACTGCATGTGTCTAAAATAAAAATGTATAAAAAATAAAAACATCTACTGACTTAAAGGATCAGGTTTCAAAGTTTCCAAGCAACCCCCATAAACATGTTGAGCAAACAAAAATGAACCTAAACAAGAAAAGTTAACATAATCTTCTAAGCTTTAAGCTTCACCCAGAGATTGTGCGTGGTTTGTTTATATATAAAAAGTTCTTTTGTACAAAGTTAATAATAGGTACTCTAAAAGTACTACACCTAATAAAAAAGGAAACATGACGTCATTAATTTCACATAGTGTTCTTGCTGTTCGTGCTGTGGAAATTTAAAACAATATCCTGAGGGTAAAATGTTCTTTTTGCCTTTGTTAAATTTGAAGATTATTTTATTACCTTTTATCTACTACAACTACCACTTTCCCTAATCCGCACCCAATGGTACATAGGGCACTGCATCGGTACTATATTGATAATTTTATTAGATGAAGGTAAGATGATCAGTCATACGCTTCAGTATGTGGCGGGAAACAATGACGTCACGCGCACGAAGATGACGACTGGCAACGCACGCGTACGAACTGACGCGAAGAAAACGAGCATCGACGGAAACTTCCGGGGATCGTCGAGAATCCTTTCGGCCCCCTACGTGATCGCACGCGTATCTACGGAATATTATTCCCGCCAACTTTCGATAATATAAAATCATTTTTATGTTAACCATTTTCACCATTCTTTTTCATCCATATTGCATTAAGTTTAAGCATCAGTAGTTAGTTTTCGTGAATAAACGAACATTGTAAAAAACGTAAGTACCTGTTTCATTCTCTCTCTCTGTGCACCCACATAAAATCTGATATACTCACGAAATGTAATACCCAATTGGTTACCAGCTAGGTGACTAAAAGTACGTCCAGTACAAGTGACATATATTAATTTAAAAATTACATGTAAATAAATATTTCATCTTGACCCTCTACGGGAGTTGAACCCGCGACCTCATGCACTGTAGCCAAATGCGCTACCACTGTGCTACGTGGCGAATAACCTGGATACCCTTGTTGTTATTATATTCAGAACACTAAATTGTAGCACAGTAATAATAATAAGCCGTTTATTTCAGCTTGGTTCGGAGGTGTCCCCTCCCCTCTTTTCCCTAATCACCCCTCCATTGAGACCCTGACCGCGGATGCACGGGTAGATGTCTGGTATGGGGAGCCTGGCGAGGCAGTATACCGGTATCCACACGGGTGGTAGTAATTACTAATAAATAATGATCGGGGTAGAAACTAACATACCCTACTACTGTTGATTTGGGCCGACTCTGGTTGGTTTGGGTGATGGAAACAATGACAATTATGATACATTAGCCGAGACAGTGGTAGAGGCAATGAAAGCATATGTTCGCATACATAACGTAAATTCATTCGTATTTTATCACGCTAACAATCTTTAAATCGCGGTTTAGCTTGTTGAAAAAATCGGTAGAGTTGGCTGGACTGAAAAAAGACTCAATAGTCTTTTAAACAGTCTAGGGAAAGGGGTGGGGCTTTCATTGTTTCGGAGGTGTACCGATGCAGTGCCCTATGCACCATTGGGTGCGGATAAGGTAAAGTAGGAGTAGTAGTATCCAGGTTGAATATGTATTTAGTGTCATCATCATCATCATCATACCATATCCGCTCACAATCCACAAACTGCCTCCAGGCCAAGCGTTCGGCCACCAGCTCCCGTGCATCCTCCCAAGCCGAGTCCACGTCCCGCAGCTCTGGCGCAAACTGCCGACGATTTGTCAACAGTGGACGACCAGGACGCCGAGAACCTGATGCCTTGTAAAATAGGCAAGCATGGTGGCGGCTCTCGGGAGGCATCAGCTGTATGATACTAAATAATATCAATGAAAAGGTAACTATTTTACCTTTTAGTAGCTTGGACACTGGCGCTGTTGAATGTATGGTTACGACAAACTACTCCATCAGTGAAAAGTCACTAGATCTTAGGTGATTTAAGATCAGCGCAGCGGCCTTTCGCTTTCAGTTGTAGTCCTTCAAATCACATAAGAAATAATATTGTTCAGACCCATATATTATCGTCATTTCGTTTAATACAGTCCACTTTCATCCCCCAAATCCCACCCGAGCACACCCTTGTACTGGTTCCTAGTTCCTACAAATATGATTAAGTGAAAAATGACCACGTCTGTAATCCAACCCGCGTTCTCATACACGGCAGTCCAATGCGTTAACCACTGCATCACAAAGCGGTCAGACGTAAGACATAAAAAAATGATAAAATGATAACATTAAAGTCTCAGCTTTGATGGATTTTTAGACTTGGTATGACTGAGCATATTTCTCGTATTTATAAAAAAAGTTTCATAAAAATTAGCGTTTCTCTCCTGAGTATTTTATATTCCAGTTTTTTATAAAAAGTACTTCTTTTGTTAAAAGGCCAATATGAATTTTGTCGAGACTTAATAATTGTTTTAAAAAATTCATAAAGAGGCAATTTGAAATTTCGGGTCGTTTATGTCCGCGCCATAAAAATAAACTACTCCCCTAAAATTTGAATTTTCGGAAAAAAGGCAGCACAAAGGGACAGACTAGAGATTTCATTTTACGAAGCCTGAAAATTGAAGGTTTATATATTGAAATGAAGCTTTTTGATTAGAGAGGCGTGATTTCAAGTTAAATTCTATATTTTGGGAAATTTAATAAAGATTGTTTATATACTAAAGCACAATATTAAATACAGTTAACACACAATAAATTGAATAACTAGACTAGTCTAGTAAATATAAGGTTTTATGTAAATTGCATCAAAGGCACTTCAGTAAAATTGGTTTCTATATAATATTGTTGCTATTTTACTAAGTATTTTTCGTGATTTTGTATTTAATGGGAGTTGTATTTTGTGAATTACCTAAATTTGCTATTTTACGCCAAACAAAATATGATCTTATGGTGATAAATATTAATATTTATATTCAAGAACATCTTACAATAAATTATGGTACAATTGAAATCCCTTATTTTAGGTATAAGTTGTAAAACTTTTAATATTATCTCCTAAATGTATTTTTATACCATGAAATACATTTTCAAATTACAAATACATTCAAGGACTAAAGAAGACATAAATGATAAATGAGAAATACATATAAAATAAAAATTATGAATCAAAAAGAAAAAATAACATTAGTAAATACATTTTAAAGAATGTATGTAGAAAAGTATTTTTTTTTATCTTACCAAGCCAATTTCGTGGCTTGTTGGTAGAGATCAAGTTGTACATAAAAATAAGCATATTCAATCTAAATATTAAAAATTAAAATTATATACAGTAGGTACATATTTACGAACAATAAACGCAAAGTTTGAATAACACAAAATTCTACAAAGTTTCAATATTTAAAAAAAAAATATTTTCTCGAATATTAAACATTATTTTTGTAAATAATGTTTAATATACCTATAATAAATATTAACCAATAATAACTATTAGAGATAAATTATTAACTCTTGATCGAGTAGACACTCGATACAAACATATTTATGTTGACAGGTCTACACATATTATGATACATTTTTGTAGTAAAACCAATATATTTGTATGTTAATTTTATACTTATTTGAGTGTGGTTTTAGACATAATAATATTTAATATGTACAATACCTTGAACTAGCAATGAAACGCAATACCTATCACTGACACTTGGTATACCATCGCAGTGTTCTATGCATCATTGGGTGAGGATAAAGGGATAGTTTAGTTAGAGTTCAGTAACGATCATTCATTTTTGAGCTTATACAATATTGTTCTTTGAAAAAAGGATTTTTGTGGTACTATATTTTAGTGACAGGTGACTTAATAAAAAAAACATGAAGTAGATTAGGATTACTTAAGACTAATTATCGTACCATAGTGGAATAAATGACCAAAAAACATTGGTGCACTTAATGCCCAATGCATCACTCGGTGCAGATAAGATAAAGAAAAACAAAGAATGAATAATTTTCAAATGTAACTCTCAACTAAATTACTTTTTAGTACGATACAAAATCATTTTTGTTTTTTGTTTCTTCGTGTTACTCGCGCAAGCTTGCCAAATAAGCACCATATTCATAAATACACCCGTTAACACGATAATTTAAAAAAATAACACAGTTTGGCTTACTTCCAGGTCAGTTGGGTCTGAAAATTTCACATATTTAAACACAATATTGCTTGGTTTTTACTTCCTTTTCATAGCTTATTAACAAAATGTGAAAAAAACCGTTTTCATAATTCTTTTATCACGCATTTCATGCATAAAAAAAATATATGCATTAAATTACACTAAAATAAGATACAACACTGCATGCCTTACGTATCATTAATCTAGGTAAGATTTAAAAGACAACATCCTACATAAAGGGCTTCTTATTTTTATTAACAAACCCTTTGAAAGACCAAGTCGTGTCGAAAGAGCTAAGTTAAGTTGGTCGAACAGTTTTGAGAAGAACACAGAATAGAACTAGTGTAAGACACTTTTACATAGACGCGAGTGGAGACGTTTTTTGGACAAGACCATGACCAGAGATGTAGCATAGGGGATGATGATGATAAAATGCGTCAGTAAATGGATACAAAAATCACAATTGACACCCATAGTTTGTCTTTGTGATTTTTTTGAAAAATGTCTTTGACAACATAAAATGCCTCACTTCTTTGCAGACAGACAGGTACCTAAGCATGACAGACACGTAGGTACCTAAGCATAACAGACAGGTAGGTACCTAAGGATAACAGACAGATAGGAAGGTATTATATAAAGATTTTCACTTTGTAAATGTATAAAACCGTTTTTTTTATTAAACTACATAAATATGTTCTCTTTTGTTGCTATACATTTTTTTAAATTTATTATAAATGCGTACAAATTGTACATGTCTTTATTTATGGTTTAGGACTGCCAAACCAGCTAAAAGCTTGGTATTGGCAGACCTGTTACGTATAAATATATAATTATGAATAAAATAGTACTTACATGTAGGTAAAATTGTGTTTATAAGGAGATGAAGCACTTTCTAATATCTTATTAAAAAAAGGTGTTGCTTTGAAAAATCAATGTTTAAACACAGATAAAGATATAAAACTTAAGCAAATGATTTTTAGATGACCAAATATAAAAAAATAACATTTTGAATTTTATACAAATACTTGTAGACAAATAACTGGATTATACCCATGCTGGGCTGATATCAGATATTATTGATATCCCAACAGAGACAGAGAAACTCTGGAAGCAAATGTAGCAAAAAAAAAATTGGAGAGACATCTTCAGGCGTCTTCTAGTAAGTAATAAAGCTCAGTAGAGCCTTACCTACACTAATAAAGATGATTGCCAAAAAATGCTTAACAATCTTCTCAACAGGTGACACCAGCATAGAAAATTTCGGGACTGTGGAACGACATAGACGAGTTCAATATATATCAGTTCCAAAAATTTGTCATATATATGGTTATCAGAAGATGGGCGGAATGGGGAATGCTGTAGTACATCAAGTGGCCACTTAACCCAGCCAATGTTAAGCCCTGTAAACGCCTAGATAACCCACATTCGCTTCCAGAGCTTCTTTGCCTCTGTTGGGATATCAATAATATTAAAAAATATTTTTAGTTATGTGTAGGTTTTCATTTTGATTCACCTATATATTTTTAATGTAAATGCAAATGTGGTGTATGTATAAATAAATAAATAAAAAAATAGTTTTCTTTATAATAACTAGCTGCATTAGTTTATCCTCCGGAAATACGATTTAGAAGTAGCAAATTATTAATAATATATTAGGCCTAACTTTTCGACAGGGAATTAATTAAACTTACTGAAATGTGTTTGACAGGTTGGTATTAAAATTGTATCTATTCAGCTATTTGATTGTTTGTTTTTGAAAACCAATTAAATCATTATTTGTTTGACTGATAAATTAACCGATTAACCTGGAAACTACTGATAAATTAATTATGGTTTGAGTGAAATAATAATAACATAGATAAAATATTTTTAATGGTACGTATTTGTTTAATACCTACCATTAAAAATGCTGGAGCAACCTTCAACACGATGCGTGCTGTCTGGAATTCCAGTTTATACTCGGTCAAAATAAAATGCCGACTCCTTGATTCCTGTATTGTGCCGGTGCTATGGATGCGAATCCTGGCACCTCACAAAAGCTCAGAATGCTCGCTTGTTGAGCATTGAGAATAAGTGTCTGAGAAGAATTCTAGGCATTGGGTGGTTTAACTTCATAACCAACGCTGAAGTTAGGGAACGGACGCAGCAACCTCCAAAACTGGAGTCATGAAGATGAGGCGATGGACCTGGCTTGGGCATGTACTCCGGATGCCTCGAGAGAGCCTGAACCCGAGCTGCCTCTTCTTTACGCCTGCAGGATCCCGCCGTCCTGGCAGACCGTCGATGACCATCCTACGAATGTATTCGGTGGAGCTGATGGATGCGGGCCTGACGCGGGAGGAGGCGAGAGAGTTGGCTGGTGACAGGGTCTCCTGGAGGGATCTAGTGATGTCCACATGCTCCACATAGGAGCGAACGTGGCGAAAAAAGAAGAAGAATTGGTTTAATACACGCTTTCCGCAATTTATTGCCGGTTCGTTAAAATGGTCAAGATTCGCTGCACTTGTGTAGTGCAGTGAATGCAGTGCCCTATACACCATCATAAGGGGGATGAGGAAGAGTAATAGTAGTAGAAGTTGTTAAAAAAAGGCATATTTGACGACAAAATCGGTATATACATCAAATAACGTATTCCGTTGAATAAGGGAATCCACTGTCCAATTCTCCATCCAATTTTCCCTTATCCGCACCCAATGGTGCATAGGGCACTGCATTGGTACACCAAGTGCAGTGTATCTTGATCATTATATTACATGAAGGCAAGATGACCAGTCTTACGCTTCAGTACCAGTCCAAGGTATCACACATAAAATATATATATGAAAATCTCATGAAAATAAATATTTCATGTTGACCCCCTACGGGAATCGAACCCGCGACCCCAGGCACGGTAGCCAAATGCGCTACCACTATGCTACGAGGCGGCTATAAATATAGTCACATAAATAATATTACAATTGGTATCTCAACAGAGATGAGAAATTTGGAAGGGAATATGGATACCTAGGCGTTCACAGGGCTTATGACCTTTGATTGGCTGGGTTAAGTGGCCACTTGATGTAGGCATTACAGAATTTCCCATATTCCCTTCCAAACTTCTCGTTTCTTTTAAGATGTCAATTGTAATTAATTTAATGTAAGCCCGTGATGGGTGAAATCCTTAAATGAATGAGGATAAAATCTACAAGTTTTTGGACATACGTACTCAAAATGTTGTGGGTAGGGAATATTTAAATAATTAAAAGAATTTAGCGATTCCTAGAAAAAAAGTCGTAGGCCTTTACTAAGCATCTTATAAAAATTAGGTTTATAGTATGTAATTCGATTGAACTTATCTCAAAAACATTAATCTCTCACACATTTTCGGTATTTGTTTTGATTTTAAATGAGCTTTAAGCTACAATATTTTGGGCGTGTTCAAATATTTGTACACAAATCTGGATTTTATCCCAAGACAGGAGTAGGTTTATATTTTATTTTATATCCCTACAAGAGATGAGGTAGATTTTTTATTTTTTATTTATTTTTTTAGCTTTTAGATGCTCGCCTAAAATTAAATAGTATATAAATTTAAAAAATGTGAACCTTATTATAAATTATCCAAAAATGTTAAAACCATTTAAAAGTAATTCATGTTTCAAAGAGACTATAAACGCAATATAAAAGTAATACGTTCACTATATTTCGTCCACCTCTTAACATAGTAGAACGAGTAGCAATATATTTATACTGTAAATTTAAAGCAAAGATTTTCTTATCTGATTAATTATTATTCTATTTGCTTGCCTTAATAGTCTGGCTTAACCTTCTATGCAGGAAATTTATTCGCAAAGTTGTAACAACTAATTGGTTTATTATGTTGTAATTTGTGTATCGATTTCAGGGTGTATATGTATTTAATGAACGTTAATTGGCAATTTATAGACCTTGATTAAAGTTTCTGTATTTTGTAGAAGCGTTAAATATGTTTATGAGATGTTCTTGTTATTTCACGTTGATATAATGTCATCGAAAATCAATTCGTGTTTTAAAAATAACGGCATTTGTAGCATAGTAACTAAGACGCTGGGCTCACCATCCGGTTCCGGGTTCGATTTCCGGTGAGAACAAAAAATAAAAAAGTGATTTTTTTAGGATTGGAAGTTCTTTTCTGTTTCGCCTTTCATTAAAGTATGTAATAGGTACTATTTTTTTTTGACGTGATAACGTCTAATAAATCGATGAACGCCGGCTGCACACATGAAAAATCATGACTCATTGTCACGTTCCGCCTGAGCTGAGTGTGCAAGCGAGAGCGCAGAACAAGCGATAGAGAGGCACGATCGGCCTAAGCGTTCGGTTTGTGACGCATCTATCTCCCTTCAACTCCATCGGCCGATGCGTCCGAGTAGAAGGGAGACAGCAGCAGCACACAAGAAGAAAAAACAAAAAAAAAGTTAATTTATGGAAAAAAATTAAATTTTTAATTAACTCCTGCTTTGTATTATACAAAATAATGATAATATAGTAATAATGATTCAATTCAATTTATAAAAGTATGCTATTTTTCATCAATGTTTTCTTATGACGTTATCACGTAAAATTATCGTCCGTAAACCGACTTTACAGACAACCAATAGTTTTTTTTGGTGCACATGGCACTGTATTGTAACACCAACTGCAGTGTGTCTTGATACAATTAAGGTAAGGTGATCGGTCTTACGCTACAGTGCTAGTTCAACACATGATATTTAATATGAAAACCATGTGTAAATAAATATTTTATGCTGACCCCCTACGGGAATCGATCCCGCGACTTCATGCATGGTAGCCCAACGCGTTAACCACTACACGACGACGTGGACAATGTAATATTTTTTTAAATTAATTTTTTATTTATTACATTTCACATTTAATATAATCACAATAATGGGATGGCGACTCAATCAGTAGAGACCCATGCCAATGATCTGGCTCCAAATCACTAGATAGTCCGTGTCGAGTCAGGGCATTGTAGTATTATACATGACACATTGTTGTACTAAACATAATTGAATATTTACATAATTAGTATAATAGAACCAAGTTTGGATTTTACAAATTTAGAATTTACAAAACCATATTTTTGAATACATAATTTTAATAATTACATAGCTATATTTTTGCAGGCATTTTCAATATACCGGGTGTTTCTTTTAAACTGAGACGATCAAATATCTCGAAAAATAGCCACTCTACGGAAAAAATATTTCCAATGAAAACGTGATGTTTTTTGTTTCAAACGTATTGCAGAATCGAATGCGTGTGTTTCTAAGAAGAAATTGAAAAAATTGAACTTCGTCGTTTACAACGCCATCTATCATGAACCGAACAAAATGTTTCAGTCAAATCCAACGTATTTTTAGCCGTAGAATCCGAATCTGCAATAAAAAATAGGTGTTCCTATCTTAGTTTTCAAAGTTACCCCCCGCCCCACCTACATGGAGGGGTGAGGGCGACTAATTTTAACACTAATGTATTTCCCCCGCGGTATGATTAAATTTTGATTATGGACATTTTTTCCGTAGAGTGGCTATTTTTCGAGATATTTGATCGTCTCAGTTTAAAAGAAACACCCGGTATACACGACCCATTAGACTTATCCAACTAACGACACCGACCTGTACTTGGAGAAGTCGGTTAATAATTTGGTTTGTGTGTCCATTTGGTTATATATCTTAGGTCCAATAAATGTGAAGTGTCGCTGCGCTATCGTTGTTTTTCTTTTAAAGTAAATAATTTATATTTGAGGTAAAGCGAGTGTTCATGTTTTGTTGCGTTCTGCACTTGTCAATACTCCAAAATTTCACTAAGCATGACTTAACATATAATTGCCGAACTGTAAGTACCTTAGCATCAGCAAATAATTGCTCGGTTGGATATGTATACGGACTGGATTTAGAATAGAGTATGCACAACCTCCCCAGCCCATATACCATATATTATTATTAAAATACATTGTACCTACTGGTACATTGATAAATTATAATAAATCATGTTACGTGTAATTACTACAAATACTACACCCCCTTGTCAGCACCCAGTGGTGCATAGGGCACTGCATTGATACACGAGTGCAGCGAATCTTGATCATTTGTTACATGAAGGCAAGATGATCAGTTTTACGGTTCAGCGCCAGTCCTAGGTATTAAATATGTTTATGTGAAAAACAAATTCAAATAAATGTTTCATGTTGACCGTAATCGGGAATCGAACCCGTGACCTTATGTTTGGCAGCACCGCTACACCGAGAGGCGGACGCATTTACGTGCGTTAAAAATTTCCATAATTCTGCGGGTGCTGGGGTGATGATGAGGTTTCGGATTACCAAGGTGGGCTTCGTTACCTACGGGCGCCGTGTTGATCTGTAGCGTTCCCACGTGTCCCCGTACCAGGTAGTTTCGGCAAGCGCCTCCAACAATACCCAACCGCCGGGACCTGTGATCGATCTCGGTCGGCTTCCTCTGACCTCCAGTCCCTCAGCTCCGCTACGCTTCTTTTAGAAGGTGGCGAGAAGAAGGTTCCACATATAATATTGCACTAATAAAGAAAACACTGTACTAACATTGAGGATAACGCTGTTTAATCGGTTAAGCACTAATTACTACTACAAAAGATATTGCATTAAAACGATTGACAAGAATCTAGTTTATTTAACGAACACTATTTAACACGCGGTCCTGAGTCTATGAAATTAGTCTAATCTTCAGTAGTCGTCCACCAGTCAGAGCGCCGAAAAAGAGAGGAAGAACGGGCTTTGGATTGCGCGGTCTTTTATAACGCTTGTGTGCCCATATTCTAGCGCTTCCGGTATTGAACCGCTGCGCGATAATTGACGAAAGTGGCGAAGTGAGTTCTGACTCGCTACTGATTAGGTACTCGTCGACCGGAGTCGCCACAATTCAATACTAAATAATAAACGTACATTTCGCTTCCATCGCCAGCTAATCCCATGGCGGATATTGACGGGAGATAGAAGTCGCTATTCGAAGTAGCGCCCAACTTCCGGTTATACTGAAAGCTTCCCACTGAAAACTGGAAGCTCTAACCTCTAACATGACGTGTGTGTGATAAATTATGCCGGGAAAATGCATCTAGAACGCATTTCCACTCTGCTAAGAGTTTCCCAGGAAACATAGAGGTAACAGGGCGTTATACTAGGGAAGATGTTCAGCTGTTTTTTTTTTTTTTTTTTTAATGTAAAACTATAAAGCATCACTTATAAAATGTACCGAGCTGTTGTAGTTGTGGCATGGAATACCGGAAAAATTTTCATACCGGTATTGATACCGGTATTGAAATTTAAAAAACCGGTATACCGTAAGTTCGGTATTTTTTCGGTATTTTATTAAATACTGCTAATTACTGGTTAAATGATGCCAAGAACGATTAGTAAGTCATTAAAGCAGTTTTCTACGCTATTTGTCAGAAATACTCGAACTATTGATCAACTCCCTAAAAACCATTTATTGAGTTATTATTTATTTATTTTATTTATTTCACATTATTTCACATTACATTACATATATATTACATTACATATTAAATATTACATAACATATATTACATACTAGGTACATATCATATACTACATATAACATTAATAATAATAACATAACAACCCATCCAGTACATCACCACCGCTGAACAAGTCAATAGACTGATTCTCAGCAGTGTTGTATGTACTAGATGTGTCTTTACAAAGAAAGGTCTATAATTTAACATTTAAGGACATATACAGACTGAATGCCTTTTAGAAATGACATATTTATAAAGAACAAAAAATATATATAAATTGCTACAGTTAACTCAACTTACACTAAACAATTTAAAAAATAACATTTTAAAATGCCTTTTAGAAATGACCTATGAAGAGAAAATGTCTGAAAATGAAACAATTCAGCAAAAAACATATAAAGACAGAATGCCTTTTAGAAATGACATATTTATAAAGAACAAAAAATATAAATAAATTGCTACAGTTAACTAAATTACACTAAGCAATATAAAAATAACATTTGAAGATGCCTTATAGAAATGACCTATAAAGAAAAAATGTCTGAAAATGAATCAACTTAGCCAATCAATATTTTAAAAATAACTGATTATAGAGAAAAAAAAAAAAAAAAAATAAATTTACCACTGCAGGCTCCATCTATATGCAATTTAGAAATTACCTATTGTAAAATAATAAATTAAGAAAAATTAAAAAAAAGAAAACTAATTTATTATATTGTTTACATTTATGTCAAACAGAGTTTGACGGCAATGCTGCCTACCAACACATAGAAGCCATTCTTTAAATTTGCTTAGAAGCGGTTTTATACTTAAACTTTTCCATTGCGGATTAATACTGTTTATACAGTTTTGGGCCCAAGAATATATAACACCTCTGAAAGAATGTAGTCCTAGTTTTTGGTGTTACAACATAATTGTTAAGACGCAGGCGTGTACTATACTCATGTTCGGGGAAAATATGTAGCTTTGGATGAAGATGAATATATTTAACTAATTTATGCATATAGATTTGTCTCACGTCCAGTAATCCACATTCCGTGAACAGAATGTCACTAGAAAACCTATATGGCTTTCGGTAGAGTACCCTGAGGACTGCTCTTTGGGCCTTCTCTACAGGATCTATATGTGTTGCAGCTGCTCCTCCCCAGCCTAACATTCCATAGCTTACAATCGAATGGCATAACCCATAGTACACTATTTTCCTTAAATTGTCATCGAGAGCCATACGAATCTGCCTATAAAAGTAAATTAATTTTCGAACTCTCTTAGCCAATTGTTCAGTGTGCTTGCTCCATGTTAAATGTTGATCGATTGTTACACCTAAGTACTTAATGTGCTCGACCTTTTCAAGGGAGTCGCAATTACAAACATTAGTATTATTACAGTTGTGTATTTTTATATCTAATTGAAAATTTGGTTGCGTTCGATTATTGATGGAGTAGCACATATATTTTGTCTTAAGGACGTTTAGCGTTAGTAAATTATGGTCAAGCCATTTTTTGACTTCATTTAAACCGATTTGGGCTGTCCTGTTAGTTTCGTCCCACTTATCACCATAGAACAGTAGAACAGTGTCATCAGCAAATGATATGATAAAACCATTTATAAACTTGAAGTTACAAAGATCATTCACATATATCAAAAAAAGAAAGGGTCCAAGAACACTTCCCTGGGGTACCCCAAAGTAAATTGGAAGCTGGTTGCTTTTTTTTTCATCACATTTTACTAACTGACTTCTGTTAGTTAGATGATCTTTAAACCATTGCAAGGGAAGTCCTCTTATACCAATTTTTCTAAGTTTTCGTAGCAAAAGTTGGTGGGAAACTGTATCAAATGCCTTTGCCAAATCGAGAAAAATTCCAAGACAACGTTTTCCTGAGTCAATTTTGGGAGTCACATGTTCCATAAGTTTTAATATGGCATCCTCAGTGGAAAGTTTACTTTGAAACCCGAATTGATTTTCTGATAAGATTTTATATTTTGATGTGTACTTTACCAACCTTACTTTGACAATTTTTTCCAAAATTTTTGAAAATATACTAAGAAGTGTGAAATCGGCCTGTAGTTAGCAATTTTGCTTGAATCGCCTCCTTTAAATATGGGGACAATTGATGCTACTTTCATAGCGCTTGGAAACGTGCCTGTTGATATACTAAGGTTATATATATGACAAAGTGGCAGTGCAATGTAATTTTTTGCAGCTTGAATTAATGAAGTATTAAAGTTATCCAGTCCAGGAGAGGCAGATTTTTTTAGCTGATTTATAATAGTTTTTATTTCATCTTGATCAGTAGGTATGAAGAAAAAAGACCTATCAATATTGTTTTCCGTTGATATTTCCCCAGCTAGCTCTAATTCTGTCTTGAGTAGACGAGATAATGTTTCGTTCGCCAGTTTATTTCCCGTTTCTGCAAACTTTTTATTACCTTGTCCAGAATATACTCATCTGCATCATTAACATTTGTCAAATCTTCTCTAGCAACATTTTGTAATATATTAAAATTGGTTTTCTGTTGCTTGTTTGCCATTTCGTTTATTACTTTCCATGTTTTTCCAGAGTTGTCGCGATTTAGGTACAGAAGGTTTTTATAGTATTGATTTTTTATACATTTCGCTAATCTGTTGCATGCATTACGGTATCTTCTATATTTTACCAAAAGTTCACTATTTGACGGTTGGAATTTTGCTTCCAGATGAAGTTTATCACGTTTTTTCATACTTCTTAAAAGTCCTGCTGTCACCCATGGATTCATGGCTTTCATTGGTTTGAGTGTTATAGTTTGTAGATGTTTTTGAATAATATGTATTCAGTATATTTTATAAAGTTTGTATACGCGGAATTGGTATTTGTACATTCTATTACATCGCGCCAGTCTTCGTTTTGAATGTCGTCTATAAAATTCTGTTAAATGAATGCGATACTTGGTACTTTTTACTATATTTTTACATTTTTTTAGCTGTAAAACCCACAATAACAGGATAGTGGTCAGTAAATGGTGCATCGCAAACCACTGCAGTAATTTTTTTTGGTGCTTTTGACCATAACATGGTCCAGGCATGCTTTGTCTCTCGTGGGACGAGTGACTGCTTGAGCAAATCCTTCCTCAGCAAGCATTGTTAAGTAATCTACAGATGACGAAGTTTTATATTATAGTTAAGGTAATACTAAATAAAATACGTTATTTGATCCAAAAATTATTTATGTTGTTTTAATGGCACAAACATCACAATCAAATTGGATATTAAAATCAATGTATGAGAGAGAGAGAACCTAGGTACTATTATGCATGCAGCATTTTGCGTAGTTGATATTGTGATGATTTTTTCTAATAATCGTGATTCGTCGCATATGAAAACTCATCTGAAGTATGAAAAACACTGTGAACCATATTAATCGAGCGTTCTGCATAGTCTTTTAAAACCTTTGCAATAATAATTGATAACTTTTTACGAAATAGCGGTATTTTATCTTCAAATAACGGTTTCAAAATACCGAAAATAGCAGTCGGTATACCGGTATCTAAGATCCATAATCAAGACCGCCGGTTTGGAATCTCAAGGTTCGAATCCAATCCATCGTAAAAGTCCACTCTAAATTTAGTCAATAATGCTTATCTCAGCCTTTCACTGTGCTCTAATTTCCACATCTGTACTCCTATCATACATAGTCTTACCACACATTCGCCTGAGAGATCGCACTTCAACAGCATTCAGTCTACTTTCGTCCTTCTTTTTCCAACACCACGCTTCACTCCCATACATAAGGTTTTACGATGGTTTGGTCATGCGGAGCGAATGAGTGATGAAAGAACGGCTTAAAAAAGTTATAATACAAGTGTGCCTGGATGGTGAGGATAGAGGAAGGCCGAGAAAGACATGGCATGATCAAGTACGACCAGTACTTGAATGTGGACATGTGAAAAGTTGGAATAATTGGCGTGTGTGATAAGAAGATGTTTGAAATTAAAGAGGAAGGGAAGGAAGTGTGTCAGGACAGAGAGATATGGCGTTTTATCCTCTTCGCCTACCCCTACGGGGAAATGGCGTGAAGGTTAGTTAAAATATTCTACCGTTGCGGTAGGAATTTTTTCAAAAATGACAGTTATTTTGTGAATGAATTATTTTCTTCATAATATGGAAAATTAATCCATCTAGTTTCCCAACTTTTAAAGCACTGTTTTTGCACTATCGTATCACAAAGAGGTAAGTGGTGTCCATGGACACAAATTTGGTTTAATCCCAGGTGAACAATTTCATATTAGTCCATGTTCTAAGCACGATTGTTTCAAAGTATTGTTTTGAGGCGAACTTCTAAATTTGAATTAAGTTCTCGGATAGTAACATTGTACTTGTCGTACAAATGCAGCTCTCTATGCACCATTACTTGCGGATAAGATAATGTAGTACAAACGAAGATTATGTAAAAAAGATGCGGTTTTCTAAGCGAGTAATTAGCTTGGCATGTACGGCGTGTAGCGGGAACTTCGCAGTTTCGCTTCGAAGTTACAACTGACTACCTAACCAAGTTTCGGTCATGCCAAGATGTGACGTATGAGGTGACAACACAGCTTGACATTTTATTGATTAATATGACAACTCTAAAACTTTGCGTAGGACCGGATAAAGTATTGAGCTATCTTCGGTCGACTACTTACAACCGATGAAACTCAAAATTTTTCTTCGAGGTAATTTTTTGTCTCGTGGTGTAGTGACAGCGCGTTGGTTCATACATGAGGTCGCGAGTTTGACTCCCAGGGTGATCGATATGAAACATTTATTTTATTGAGGTTTTTAGATTAAAAAAATGTGATAAGTAACTTGAACTGGCCATAAAATAGTATTAATCTGATCATCTTGCCTTCATATGACTAAAACTCACTGCGTTTGGTATACCAACGCACCTTGGGGTACGAATATTACCTTTATTTTCCATTACAGCACTTGGATGTTCTAACTTTAATTTTTTATTTATTACTTATATAGTTCTTTCTTTTTTAGTGCGTAGTTTTATTTCATTTTTTAAAGTATTATTTTTAGTAAGTAAAATTATATATGTAAATAGATTGTAAAATAAAGTTTATATTATGTTAGTTATTATTAGTTTTATTTAGAATGTACATGGTGTTACAAAACTCGATGTACAAGTGGGAAACCAGTGAATCTACATCATATTTGGAGTCGATTAAGTAGATTTAAAAATTTTATTTGACCCATAGTTTTCGAGAAAATTGAGTACAATTTTTATCAAATATCATGTATTTTGTCAAATTAATACTATGGATAAATAAAACAAAATAAAAAAAACAACAGTTTGTGATGTATTGGTATGGGGGCTTAAAAGTAATACACGGCTGTGACAATATTGACGTGTTTTATTATAATACACGGTTTGACTGTCTACGCTGCTCAGAGCTCTAACTGGGAAAGACGGGCACACAGCAGACATACTACATACACCCACACGTTCGTACATCTTCTGTCACCCTCACACACAGTCTCTTTCACACACACAGTTTTAAAATGAATTAGTGCAATTTTACTTAATCTGTGGCACTAAAAAAAAACATTTTTCAAGCTTAGATTCAAGTCACGATACACATTGAACTCCAAAAATATGATGTAGATTCACCAGTTTTCGGGTTGTACTACGAGTTTTGTAACACCATGTATAGTATGTAACTTACCACAAGAAAAGTAAATAAGACACGTCCAAAATAAAGGTCTGGTTTTGTTTTATATGAAATGTTTTGGTGAAAAATGGTCCTGCGTAGATATTGCATAGTATAAATTTCCATGTTTTATTTTAAAAGTTCGGTCGCGTCGTTACTCGTACTTTGTCAGGGAAAGTATTGACAGGGAGTGACTTGTGACAATAATAATGTGCGGGAGGTATTTTATCTTGCCTGTGACAATAACAGGGGTCGTAAACATTTTTTCGTTATTTATCTTATAATAAGATGTAAACGAAAAATGTGATGGTTTTTGAAAGAAATGTGAATATGACCGTATGTAATATTATAGTAAATGGAGACAGATTGGAGCAGTTGAAGATTTTTGTATATTTGGGAAGTATGTTTACAAGAGACGGAAATGTGGATAAGGACATTGAGAGAAAGGGTTAGTGCCGAAACAGAGTTAATTGGTGCCTTGAAATCGATAGTGAAAATTAGGGTGCCTTGAAATCGATAGTGGCAAAATTAAACTTATCGAAAGAAGCAAAATTGGCAGTTCTGGTACCAACCCTTATGTATGGTAGTGAAGCGTGATGTTGTAAAAAGAAGGATGAAAGTAGACTGAATGCTGTTGAAATGCGATCTCTCAGGCGAATGTGTGGTAAGACTATGTATGATAAGTGTACAAATGTCGAAATTAGAGCAGAGTGCAAGGCTGAGTGAGATAAGCATTTTCGACAAAATTAAGAAAGGGCTTTTACGATGGTTTGGTCATGTGAAGCGAATGAGTGATGAAAGAACGGCTAAAAGGAGTTTAAATGCAAGTGTGCCTGGATCTAGAAGCCGTGGAAAGCCGAGAAAGACATGGCATGACCAAGTACGTCAAGTACTTGAAAGTGACCATGTGAAAAGTCGAAATAATCGACGTACGTGCATGAGAAGATGTATGAATGTAGAGGAAGCAAGAGAAGTGTGCCAGGACGGAGTGGTGTGTGGCGTTCTTTCCTTTCTGCCTACCCCTTCAGGAAAATGGCGTGATCGTTAGTTTGTTAGTTAGTTAATCTTATAATAAGATGTATGAATGTGGAGGAAGCATGGGAAGTACCTATGCCGGGATGTGGTGTGGCATTTTATCTTCTCTGTCTACCCCTTCTGGTAATTTTGCGTGATGGTTAGTTGGATATTTAATTCAATAATTATTCTGTTTTAGTAAGAAAATGAATCAAATTAACATCATGAAAAAAATGCTTGCTCTATCAAGCGATCGCGGCAGTTTCTTTATACAATAATTGTAGTCCTTAATATTCTCCTTTTATAAGACGAGTAAAACACGCTTCTAGTCGATATTTAAAACGTGTGGAAAAATCACTGCTGTACTAGTCTTCGAACAAGTATTGACTAGAAGGAGCGTTTCCATTCAAATTTTCTAAAAATATACGCTTCCTAAGATTAATTTCATAACACCACTTATTATCAAATTCCACCGTCTAAGGACTCCAGCACTTAGGCCAATACACGAAACGTGTGACGTACATGCCTATTATTATTACTATTATGAACAATTTATTTAGCGCCATTTTCGTATTAATATACCTCAAGGGCCGATGACGTAGTGAGTGCCGTAATGGGTACACACATCTTCTGACACGGTAATATTTTTCAAATATGGAATGTCACTTCTCCGAAATTCTTGTTCGAAAACTATAGTGCTAAATTCCAGGGAGAAAATCCAGGAATATTGTTGTATGGGGAAACGGCAGCGGGTCACGTGACAGCCAGCTAACTAACTAACTAACTAACCATCACGCCATTTTTCCGTAGGGGTAGACAGAGAGGATTTAACCAATAACGGACGTTAAAAATCATTCGTATTTTCGTGTTTTTGAAACATAAATTTATAAATGAAAACAACATTTTTGATCGTTGTGTTTTATATCGTTGGAATCGTAAAAATATACTTTAAATATTTATAACGTTTTTAAGAATATTCGTGTTATCGGAAAGAACCCTATTGTTTTGCTCCCCTTCAAACGACTGGTAATGCTTTCCACCCAAAAAGAGTAAAAACACGTCTAGCAAATTACTTCACATATATTATAAAACCAATATTATCAACCAAATAAAAGTCCCACGTACAACACAAATACTTAACACTATAAATAAATAAAAAATATATCTAATTGGTAAACTTCATGAAATTTAATAAACTCATTTTAAATCAAATACTTTATTTGTTCCAAATTTCGTAGTAAAAGGTGAAATTTTGTGATATATAATATGTTGTTGTAAATGTTTCAAGGTCGTTTGTAACTTTTTCACAATTCTTGAATAATACATATATTGTATTGGTATAAATGTGTAAAATGTCCCCGGCACGAGTTACCCTAGTGAGGAAAATGAAAAAAAAAAGGTAATTGTTTTCGTAAATAAAGAATACAAAAATAAAATAAAACCTAACTCTTCTATTAGTTGATGTACGAGACTTGTTGAGAAAAACATAATTTTTATATATAACTGCTAAGATAACTATAATTTATTACGAGTTCTAAGAAGAGTAGGACAATTTAAAACAAATGTGGTGTTAACATTTAATTTTTACCAATACTACTACTTTCCCTTATCCGCACCCAATGGTGCATAGGGCACTGCATCGGAACACCAAGTGCAGTGTATCTTGATCATTTTAAAACATGAAAGTAAGATGATCAGTCTTACGCTTCAGAACCAGTCCAAGATATCATACATGAAATATTAATATGAAAATCACATGTAAATAAATATTTCATGTTGATCCCCTACGGGAATCGAACCCGCGACCTCATGCACGGTAGCCAAATGCGTTACCACTACGCTACGAGGCGTGCATTATTACCAATACAATATAAGTATTATACAAAGAACTGTGAAAAACAGATTATGTTTTTCTGAGTTCTCATGTTTGTGGACTTTGGCAACGGACTTTGGCATAATAACCCAGAAAAACATAATCTGTATTCTAAACTCCGTGAAGACCTACGAACTTTGATTACGAACCGTGAAAAAGTTACAAACGACCTTCAAACATTTAAAACAACATTCAAACATTTACAATCAACATATTTACAGACAATCTTGAAATATTTACAAACGACCTTGAATATTTTACTTCTACAATGCTTAGATAAACTGCAGTGAAAAGAGGAGAGTGGTAAGATCGCCATGTTGTAAATCTTATTTAATGGCAGAATTAAGCTAGAGAAGCTTTCATACGTTAAGTGTTCACACCGGCCAAGAAAATATATGGTGAATTTTATGCCAAGTGTTGGGTTTTGTGTGAAAATTGAATCAGAAACGGACCACTTTTGCAGCGTTTTCGCGCTCCTCTCTACAGAGCTTTTATCGCCTGAATAACCGCACTCAAATTTAATATTATTTTAAAATTTTATTAAATATATTTTATATTTGAAGCACCTCTACCTTGTAAATGTTTATGTTACGATCTTAAATCAAGATTTTCAAAAAAAGTGACCTTCCATACTTGAAAAATACTACCATGTCTGAGGTGTCTAGTTACCCACTACGTCACTCACTACGTCATCAATAGGCATCTACGTCATCACTAGACATCTACGTCACACGTTTCGTGTATTGGCCTAAGTGCTGCAGTCTTTAGACGGTGGATTTCATAATCAGTGGTGTTATGAATTTAGCCCTAGGAAGCGTATTTTTTTAGAAAATTTGTATGGAACGCCCCTTCTAGTGAATTTTTGTTCGATGATTATAATTATTTGAACTACCCAAATTACATTTTTTTTTTTAAATAATATTTAATTAACAGTGATACGTTGGACAGGTACTGAAGCGTAAGACTGATTATCTTGCCTTTACGTAATAATAGTGATCAAGATACACTGCACTTGGTGTATCAATGCAGTGCCCTATGCACCATAGGATGCGGATAAGGGAAAGTAGTAGTAATAGTAGAAACAGTATTTGTATTTGTACTGGCCTTATTTTGCCTAAATTTAAATATGCATTTTTAAACATCACGAAAGAAATTTTCATTGATTCGATAGTAAACAGGTGAGGTCATATAAAATTTCCATTAATTTCCATAAACTAATACAGAAGGCTAATACAGAAGGCAGAGACAATCAGACCAGCGAGGTGGATAGGAGGATAAATCTCTCTTGGGTCGCTTTTGGAAAGCTAAATTCCACATTCCGAAGCTCCATTCCCAACTCACTCAAGACTCGAGTGTTCAACCAATGCATTCTGCCCGTCCTTACTAATGGCGCGGAAACAATGACTCTGACCAAGCAATCCTCCCATAAGTTGCAAGTTGCACAGAGGAGCATGGAGAGGATTATGCTTGGAATAACATTAAGACACCGAAAAAGGAACGATTGGATCCGACGCCAGACAAATTTCTGCGACGTGGTGGTGCAGCGAATTGCTTGGTTGAAGTGGAAATGAGCCGGTCACATAGCCAGAATGACGGAAGACAGATGGACGAAACGCGTTCTAGTGTGGAGACCGAGGAACCAGAGGCCTCAAGGACGTCCACCGATGAGATGGGTGGACGACATCAGGAAGTCTGCTGGAAGACAGTGGACGGTGACGGCGCAGGATCGGGAGGAGTGGAGACAGCAGGGGGAGGCCTATGTCAAGCAGTGGACCTCAACGGGCTGAGATGATGATGATGATGAATACAGAAGGTGTTGAAGTTTTATTTTTATATTTATTTAACCACCTCAACAGGCCAGGAGGCCCAATTACAGAGGGAAACAACGTCACAGGACAGAGTGGTGTGGCGTTCTATCCTAGTTTTGATGGTCAGTTAACGACGTGATTGTTAGTTAGTTACTACTCCGAAGGGTGCAAAAACATTTTCCTTAAATTTAAGTTACTTTCGAATAATCTCCAAAGGGTTAAAGAGAAGTATAAAAAACATTATAATGGCTCTAGAATATTATAATAATAATATATATCTAGAATAACATTTAAACATTTAAATATTTATGTATTTAATGATAGATGTGGTGAATTCAAGAGGAACTTGAAATCTTTTTATAACCTCTGATTGAACATATTTATGCAAAGTACTTGAAGCTTTTTTAAACCTGTAAATTGTATACGAGTATTATAATGCTGTGTAATTCTGTAATTGATGTGCAATAAAACCGTGTATGTAATTATTATGATAATATGTAAAATGATAGGTATTCTCACATTGTGGAGTTACCTGTAATTAAATAAATAAAAAGAATAGGTCATTAAATGTTTTAAAAAATCACGATGAATATTTTGTTGTTTTAAAAAAATATATATATGCTAGTTGAATGTATAAAACATTTTTTTATGACAAAACATATTTAAAAAAAAGAGGAATTCCCTAAAGATAATTTTTAAAAAGTCGAATGACTCCTGAATAGGCCCCAAAGGGTAAAGAAATCGCCTAAAAGATTTTCGTGGAACTTTGCCATCAGCGGTGATTGTTTGCAGTTCCATCAGTTCCATTCTGCCTTCCACAACAATGCTTTCCGAGAAATCAATAAATTTTGTTTACTCGTGTAACAGCACTTAAACTTGGTCAATATTTGAGTCAAGGTCCTCTTAAAATATCAAATATTTGCCATGGGCCTACTAAGTATTGAAATAACACGCGTTAATAAATTTCAGAAAGACGAATGGACACTCTCACTATGAGGAAAGTTTTAACTTAGGATTTTTCAATCGAATGTACAAGTCTAACTTAGATTTCGTATTTAATGTGTTTTTGTTGAAAATGCCTTCACTCACCTTTGATGTTAACTGTCATTAATCATCATTCAAAACATATTTTCATTAATATGTTCAAAACATATGTTTTTGTTTCAATAATTTTTTTGTTCAAATGTCTCTATTACTCTAATTGTCCATGCGCTTGGTAGCTGCAAGACAAATTGTAACAGAGTCTTTCTCGGTAAATTCAAGCCATCTTTAGTAAATAGTTAGGTTAAAAATATGTATTGTAATCCTGCCCCAATTTTTTAAAACTACTAAACTTTTTCGCAAAATCATTAACCCCAATTACTGATATCAGATGGAAGCTGGCATTCCAATAGTCCATGCGCTCTGTAGCTGCAAGACGACCTGGGGCCTTATTTCGCCGTGTCCGTCGTAATCTTTATCTTATATACGACGCGCTCGCATTGGGCTTACTATAACTTTTCAATAAGATACCTCTCATATACGATTCGTCGCATGATGGCATAGATAAAACCACAAACAGTGGCTGTTGTTCCAACACTCAAAAACAGGAGCAAAACAACGAAATTTCACATAGACCAATCAGATGGCAGTATTTAGTTTCTAATTTTGGCCAATTTCTATGCTTAAGTTTGAATAAAAAACTGTCAGTGATAAAAATATTTTGTTCCCCAGACTGTGTGAGGCGGGTTATTGTTTTTAAAGGCTTGAGCGCATTTTATACAATATAAAAATCGTTAAAATATACCTTTAAAACATACCTATTCATACATGTTAAAAAATATTACATTATGTTGTAAAATTTTCATGATATGTATTCTTTCTTTTACTATAAATAAGGTCGTTAAGAATGTTATGAAGTTTTATAATGTATTTTAGAATGTTTTTCTTTTAAATGTTATAGTTTTAATACATCTTTATAATGTTTTCTATTTTCCTAAAAATATAATGTTTTATGGGATTTCGTATATTTATTTGAAAACCTATTCTACTACCATTACTACTTTCCCTTATATGCACCTATGGTACCTTGAGTACTGCATTATCCAAGTGCAATAAATCTTGATAATCTGGAAGGAAAGATGATCAATCTTACGCTTCTGTGCCAGCCCAAGGTAACGGGGAAAATTGCAGATATCAAACTGGCTGAGAGGCTATTTTTTTAAATCGTTACTCATTAACATATTTAGGTTAAAAATTATGTATATTTTATTGTATTTGTTTTATGGACAGCCAACAGACAGATACAATTTTTTATAAGGAGGTCCTGTTCAAAAAGTATCGCGAATTTTGAATTTCCGCGGGCTTTATTTGATTTTGGATTTTTTTGTAGCGTTAAAATCACGTTCCCTTACTTATGCTGACAAGGTCGGACATTTTGAATGTTTAGTTAATTTTTGACAGCTGTTTTGCTTGGATGTGTTTTTGGCTCGTCTTCGATTTTTGCCTATTCCAAAAAATGGATCAAAGAATCTGTATCAAAATTTTGTGTGAAAAACAAAATAAAGTGCGCGGACGCATTCCGAATGTTGACTGTGCATAGAGCTACCTTGGACCAAAGCTACGTTTATCGGTGGTACAAAATTTTCTCAGAGGGGCCGAGAAGATGTGAACGACGAAGAACGTGCCGGACGCCCGAGCACGTCAACAACAGACGAAAACATTGATAAAGTGAAGAAAATAGTATTAGCCAATCGTCGAATCACCGTTAGAGAAGTTGCTGAGGACCTAATCGATTGGCTCGTTGCATTCGATTTTAACCAATGATTTGGGCATGAGTCGGGTCGCCGCGAAATTCGTGCCAAAATTGCTCAATTTCGACCAAAAACAGCATCGCGTTAACATTGCTCAGGAGATGTTGGACTCGGTCCGTGACGACCCAAATGTGCTCCAGAGGGTCATAACTGGTGACGAATCATGGGTTTATGTTTATGACTTGGAAACCAAAGCTCAATCATCCCAATGGAAGCTGCCGCTGAGCCAAGACCGAAAAAAGCGCGCCAAGTTCGGTCGAACGTGAAGGTTTTGCTCACAGTTTTCTTCGATTGCAGGGGCGTGGTGCATCATGAGTTCTTGCCACAGGGTAGTTACGGTCAATAAGGAATATTACCTGCAAGTTATGCGCAATTTGCGCGAAGCAATCCGCCAGAAACGCCCGGATTTGTGGAAGAACAAAAACTGGCTTTTGCACCATGATAACGCCCCTGCTCACACATCGTTGCTTGTGCGCGAATATTTGGCCAAAAACAACACAGTAATAGCGCCGCAGCCCACCGTATTCCCCAGACCTGGCCCCCTGTGACTTTTTCCTGTTTGCAAAACTGAAGAGGCCCATGAAAGGACGAATACGCCACGATTGAGGAGATAAAGACGGCATCGAAGGAGGAGCTGAACAAGATCACAAAAAATGATTTTTTTAAGTGCTTCGAGGATTGGAAAAAACGTTGGCATAAATGTAAATCCGAGGGGAATTTCTTTGAAGGGGACTAAAATATTCATTAATAAATAAATACTTTTTGAAAAAATATAAAATTTCGCGATACTTTTTGAACAGACTGCGTACAACATTAATTTCTAACAATAAAGTCCACTTATAGGCTATCACTTAAGTATCTAAATAATATTGAAACATTTATATGTCATTATTTTCATAATACAAAAAATTACATTACAGCAATGGGTGTTACGGTGAAGTCGTCATCATCATCATCATCATACCATAATCCGCTCCCCATGTGGGGGCATATGGAATCAAACAAAACTGCCTCCAGGCCAAGCGACGGCCGCTTGCTGTGAAGTACTTTACACTCTTAACCTCGTTATAGTAGGCAGTTTATAATTAGGAGCTTTCACGAAAGTTGAATGTTTATAATAATTTAATACTAGACATGAGAAAATAAAGACAACAACAAAACATTATCATGGAACCAAAATCACAATATTTTGACAGTCTACGAAAATGTCGCGAAGTCGAAAATGCGGATTGAAAAAATGGCAAAAATAAATGGCTATGATGTTAAATTATATTTTTAAGCATAAAAATGTGTAAGATGAATCACGAATCAACTTTTTAACGCGTAAAAAATCACAAAAAATTACCTTGACAGCCGGTGCGAGCTATGCGATCTCGATCACGACCAAAAAATAGCTTCTTGTGAAATGAAGAGAACGACCCGACTGTGGCTCTTTGAAATAATTTGTATTGGAGGGAAGAGAGTAAGAATTGACCGCACTTTAGACACGACGGTTGTCATCGTATCTAAGCAAGTCAATTTTCCATACAATTTAGTGTAACCCGTGGCCGACAGAGGGACGATATACAAGTGTCATTGTACGTTCATAGTAAGGCCCCTGGATTCTAGACTCTATCTGCTATTAGTGGAATTAGTATGTAACTTGTATCGCATTTTTAGTAAAATAGTTTTAATTTAATTTGTACGTGGGTGAAGCTGAGTTCCAACCGACCATGCGCTTTGTAGCTGCAAGACGAATTGGAGTTCAGTACTTCGCCTTCGTATACATTTAATATCGTTTCTTAAATAATCGTTGTCTCAGATCCTTTATCCATAAATTGGGAATGGAAATAATTAAGAATATCAAATGTACAGCGCCCTCTCACAAAAAGGCGCGCTTAATAAATTATCCTAAAATAAATTAATAAATAAATAAATAAGTCACTCACTACGTCATCAATAGGTATCTTCGTCATCACTAGACGTCTACGTCACATGTTTCGTTTAGACCTAAATGCTGGAGTCTTTAGACGGTGGACTTTGATTATAAGTGGTGTCATGAATTTAACTCTAGGAAGCGTATATTTTTAGAAAATTTGTATGAAAACGCCCTTTCTAGTAAATTCTTGTTCGAAGCATATTATACATACATTATATCAACATAAAGAATAAGGGAAGAAAAAACACATTTTGTAAAATATTATTATTATTATTATTATTATTATAATTAATTATTTCACATTACATTACATATATATTTATTACATATTAAATATTACATAACATATATTACATACTAGGTACATATAATCATTACTACATATAAACATTTAATAAAAACATAACACCATCCAGTACATCACCACCGCTGAACAAGTCAATAGACTGATTCTTTATCCAAGTTCAACACTAAAGAAAATATTTCATTTTATATCCCTACAAAGATGAGATAGAGTTCTTTCAAATTCAAGAATATGGATATTCGGGCATTTACAGGGCTTATGACCTGTCATTGGCTGGGTTAAGTGGCCACTTTATGTACTACAACATTCCCCATTCCGCTTATTAGCGAATATCACACACCAGGTAACATTTTTGATTTTCGTATATATGTTACGAATCGAAAAATATTCACCAGTGCCAGCGTGTTAATAGCTCCATCTATGCATTGATATTGAAGTAAAGTATGTATTAGCAAATTACTTCATTTCTTGTAATTAAGACTCTGATCGGGTAAAATTAATTACTAGCAATCGCCTGCAGATGACTCTGCAATTTATTTTACTTATATTTAGACCAGGAATTTTATACAACAAATTCTTGTACACAAATCTGAATATATACCTACTATCGTCTTGGGATAAATACAGATTTGTGTACAAGTATTTGAACACGCCCAAAATGTTGTCTAAAGAAAATAGTTTTATCTAACTAACTAACTAACCATCACGCCATTTCTCCGAAGGGGTAGGCAAAGAGGATAGAACGCCACGCCACTCTGTCCTGGCATACTTCTCTTGCTTCCTCCACATTCATACATCTTCTCGTGCATGCACGTCGATTTTTCCGACTTCTTACATGCCCACTTTCAAGCACTTGTTTTACTTGATCACGCCATGTCTTTCTCTGCCTTCCTCGATTTCTACATCCAGGCACAGTCGCATCATATATTTTTTTAGTCGTTCGTTCATCATCCATTCGCTCTGCATGACCGAACCATCGTAAAAGACCTTTCTTAATTTTGTCGATAATGCTTATCTCAGCCTTGCACTCTGCTCTAATTTCGACATTTGTACACCTATCGTTCATAGTCTTACCACACATTCGCCTGAGAGAAAATAGTTTTAAACATAAACATAACATAAGTAATATTTGAGAGTGATAATGAACATTAAAAAATTTAAATTGGTGCCAAATAAGGATGTAAATACAAACACCATAAATAAAATCTTATTATTTCTCTTTTTTCTACGCCATTTTCACTCTATGACATGTCCTATTCTTCTTCATCTCTTTAACCCCCTTCCAGCCACCCTTTCTTCGTTCAGAAATGGTGTGAGAGCGGAAAACCTCAAATTGTTTTTCAATGTTTCCCGCCCAAGTTTTCATTGTGACGATAAATAACCCTTTGAACATGGTAGGCTTTGTTTCAACCTACCCCGCGTTGTTCTGACGTGTCGAATGGTAAACTTTGAGCGGTTTTATAATGTACAGTTTTCAAGAAATGTTTTGCTGTGATGTTTCTTCAAAGAAAACCGCCAACGTGATTTTGATTATTTATTAAAATTCAGATTATAAACTAAACTAAAATGTTTTAAAATTGGTGAAAATAATTAGTTTTTTGTAATATTAATGAATATATTTATTACAATTTGACATCTCAACAGAGACGATAAGTTTGGAATGGATTATGGATAATTAGGCGTTAACAGGGCTTTTGACCTGTCATTGGCTGGGTTAAGTGGCCACTTGATGTATTACAACATTCCCCGTTTCACCTAGTATTTGATATCCATATCTGCCAATATACAGTAAAATGGCGCGACGCTTCACAAGTGAACACTCTCTGTCATCCATTGAGAAAATTGCCAAGCATTTTAGCAGAAACCTTTATGATTGCAAGTGAGATTCTTACCGAATTATATAATGTGATGGGTGAAATCCAGTTTTTGTCTACAAGTATTTGGACACACTCAAAATGTTGTTAATATATTTATTGTTGCGATTTTTCTCAGAAAATAATCCAAAAATATAGTTCTTCTCTTTATTCATTGCCACGTCCGCTCCTATGTGGAGCATGTGGACATCACCAGATCCCTCCAGTAGACCCTGTCACCGGCCAGCTCTCTCGCCTCCTCCCGCGTCAGGCCCGCATCCATCAGCTCCGCCGAATACAACCGTAGGATGGTCATCGACGGTCTGCCAGGACGGCGGGATCCTGCAGGCGTAAAGAAGAGGCAGCTCAGGTTGAGGATTTGGCAACCGACTTTAAAATTATTTAAAAAAATATATAGTTTGCAGTATTCAAATAAAACCGCTACTACTACTAGTACTTCCCTTATCCGCACCCAATGGTGCATAGGGCACTGCATTGGTATGCCAAATGCAGTGTATCTTGATCATTTTATTACATGAAGGTAAGATGATCAGTCTTACGCTTCAGAACCAGCCCAAGGTATCACACATAAAATAGTAATATGAAATTCACACGTATATAAGTATTTCATATTAACCATGACAAACTATTAACTATACTATATAAGATTAAAAACTTTAAAGTTCCGCCTTCGCCGGATGACAGTAGATACCAAGGGTTTTTGCCTCCGTTGCCTCACCTCCGTGTTCCTTACAAAGTCAAACCACCGCACACCTAATATTCTTCTAACCTATTCCCAAAACTCAGAAGGCTGCTATTTCGGACCCTGGTTAGGTGCCATAATTCGCAGCCATAGAGGAGGACAGGTGTGATGCAGGCGTTGTAAAGGTGGCATTTAGTTTTAACCTAGTAAACATCTGATCTCTAGACAGCCTTCATACATAAATATGAATTTTATATTAAATCCAGTTTTTTTAACCATAGCCAAAATAACATATAAAATAATTTGTAGCTCAAGATTGTGGATTGGAAAATACAAAAAGTCTAACACGTTTATTTGTCTATAGCTAATTATAAAAACATTTATTTTACTTTCGTCAAAATATTAATAAAATCATTAGAAGTTTAAATTTCCGTTAAATTATTTAGTCACACAAACGTAAATAAAAAAATTGGCAATGAATGTATTTCCCTGTTTTTTGATAAGAACAGAAGGTATTTTTACCAACATTGAATTTGAGTAACATTTACGTATAAATTACATTTGTAATTTATTAACAACTAGTTTACATGAAAGAAGAAGAAGAAGTTCTGACATAAATGTACATATTTTTGGAATGAAATACGTCTCAGGTGAGGTTAAGTTGAATTCATGTTATAAAACAAAACCCGTACTTCCACATTGTTCAATTTGATAAGGGTTGGTACTCAAGGAATAAAATATAAATTTGACACATGTATTACTTATTTAATAAGATAAGAATTTGAGTATATTGTATGGTGAGGCGGGTGAGGCATATTAATTTTGAAATATTTTTAGAAATGATTAGGAATTAAATGAAAAAAAAACAATTTTTTCATTTTTTATTATTATATTTATTTAGCATATATAATTTTTTACAAAGACTAATATATTTTACATAACACTTAATTTATTTTTTCCTAACTATTATTATAAATTCAATTAAGCCATGATACAATATCTACACTAATATTTCTCACATATATTTTTTACACTTAGCCCTAAATAACTTTAAATTTTGTTCATTTTTTAATTCATCTGGAATCTCCTCATACATTTTGATGCCCTTATACATGAGACAATTCTGTGACATAGTTTTTCTTTTCTAATCTTATATTTTTTGAACCTCTTGTTGCATATTTATGAAAAAAGTCATTGTTTTTTTAATTTGTTTTGCAAATATCTTGGAATTATCCCTTTAACAATTTTGTTAATTTCATTAGCAACATTATATTTAATTCTTTGGTCTACTGACATAATATTCAAGATATTTTGAGTGTTTCCAAATGTAAAAAATAATTTAAAAAAAAATAATTTAAAAAAAATTAATCAAAATCAATCAGCTGATTACAAAGTCTATTCAAAATATAATACTTCCATTCTAGAGCTTTTCGCATACTTTGCTGCAGATAACTCTGTTCTAGCACGCTTTCCTTGATTCCTGCACATTCACATACATTCTCAGCTCGGACGCAGCCGATTATTCCGACTTTTCACATGTCTACTGTCATGTACTTGATCATGCCATGCATTTCTCGGCCTTGCTCGACTTCGCTCCACACGGTCAAACAATCGTAAAAGACCGTCTTATTTTTGCTTTAATAAATTTTACGATTACCAATTGATAATGAAAAAGAAATGTATTATTATTGATTTAAAAAACTCTGTCTCAATGATTAATTATCTCGAAGATTTAAAAAAAATAACCATATTTTTTTTCCCCCTTTATTTGCAGCTCGTAGCATAGCGCATTTGGCAACCGTGCATTAGGTCGCGGGTTCGATTTCCGTAGGGAGTCAACATGAAATATTTTATTTATGTGTTAAATTTTCACATTTATATTTCATGTGTGGTACCTCGGACTGGATCTGAAGCGTAAGACTGTTACGTTTTTTGCCTCAATAGTAATGATCAAGATGCACTGCAACCGGTGTACCAGTGCAGTGCCCTAATGCAACCATTGAAAGTAGTTGCAACAGTTGTAGTAGTAAATTTATTGTACGGACATCTAAACATGCGCATTTTATATATATTTTTGGTTTTAGCAGTAAATAATAAATTACAAAAATCAGTCTATTGGACTAACAAGTACGCTTATAATCAAATATGATGACACTAACCGACTAACATTAGAACTGAAGGGGTAATAAGGCTGCGTCTTGCACACTTCTCAACATATTCAGTAGATATTGCATACGGAACCTTACGTCGCGGCGGCGGCGTCGGCTGAAAAATGCCAACTTTCAGGAATTGTTGAGAACTTTATGAAGTTATGAATTTCAGATTTTTTTATTATCTTTAAACGCGCAACTTAAGTCGTTTGGGTGTTCATAAATCTGGAACAGAGCTTAATAAGCGGTTTAAAACGAATTTATATTTTTTTAAATTCAAACAATGAACTGCAAAAACATAAAAAAACTTAATTAGAATACCTACGTAATACATTTTAACCATACTATAAATAAATAGCAGAGATTCCAATCGTATATGCGCTTTGGAACTGAAAGAAAAAATTAAGTCCGGTACCCTTTACTTTTAAGTAAAATGAGGAGTTTTTTTTACGAAAATGCGCTTTAGAAGTTATCAAATAAGAATTTATTATCGTTACAATGCACGTGCAAATGTCAAATGCAAATGTCAAAAAATTGCTTTTGCTAATCTCTTTCAGACAAAGGGTCACACAAAATAAACAACGATTAAAACTGCAATAGCTGAATTTACCATTTATTTCTATAAGAATTCCTTGACTTACATTTAAAGTTAGTAATCCTTGGATTTGCACCATAAAGCGAAAATAGCGGTAGATTTCATATAAATACAGGGGTGGGATTAAGAGATTAAACAGAGAAGGGTTGTTTGGATACCCGCTGAGAAAATCTAGAATACTTTAATATTTTCCTACTTTTCTCGAAAGAAAAACAGTAATTTTGTTTCTGAATTGCCTTCTCCATGATGAGTTTTCCGTGGTTTTCTTATCATCTCAGACAAATGCGTCGAAGTTCCCTTTGGTCCACACCACCATGTATCCCGCCTGATCCCAACACAATAATATATAAATAATCAATAAGAACAATCAATGGTAGAAAATCCACTTGATAAAATATAAATCTCGTACATCAAAAGCAAGGCAAAAAATAAAAATATAACTATAACTATGTATTTGAATAAAGATAAGAAAAATCTGCAAAATCGACTACCAATATGATGTAGATTCACTGGTTTCCTGCTTGTACATCGAGTTTTGTAACACGGCGCATGGTAAAAAAAAATATCTTCTAACAGTAGTACGTCAGTGGATATTCATTCAATTACAAAAAAGCTTTTTAAAGTCTCAAATTAAAAGAAATTATTTGCTAGTTATTGTAAAATTATTTGAAGTGATATCGTAAATAGGTAAATAAAAAAATATTACTTAAGGCCACGTGTCATACCAAAATTGTTTCTACTCGTAACGTTTGTTTTGAAAAATCAAGCAAATAAATTTCTGAATAAAAATTCCGAAACAAAAAGCTTAAAAAGCACATATTTTTACAATTCTTCAGCAAAATATTCCTATAAATAATTCATTCGTTTCTATGGAAGACCGCTACAAATGTAAACCTAAGAAAACAGTGATCATGGAATATCAACAACAATTTTAATTTTCTTCTTGGGTACAAGCTGATTCGTTAAAAGAAAGCTTCCCTACTTGCAATTATTTTTTTACGGAAAGATTTTTAGTTATTTTCTCTGCGCAGTTTATACGGGACTGAAAACTACACAGTTTCTTGTTCAGAAAACTGTACAGTTTTTTTAATGATATGGGTGATGAAAATATGGGAACTTCATGAAAATAAGTTTTTTCTTTCTCTCTTCGTTCTCACCTAATTGTGCATGGGGCACTGCATTCGTACACGAAGGATATTCATAATAGATTTGATTTATTTATATTTATATATAGTTTTTGATTACTTATCTCATCGAACCTGAATATTCTATTAAAATAGATAAAACACAAATTGTAACAATAAAATGTTGCCGTATTTAAATAGTAGAAAAAAAATTAATAAAAAAATTATGGAATTTCTCTTTTTAATCCAACTTTTAACGTCGTCCAATGATAGTTATTTGAGTAAAAGTTCATGATTAATTTCAATTATATGATCCAATTATTTGAAATATATAAAAAGTAGCTTTAAAATTGTTTTGATAACTATGTGTGTAGAAATTTGCGCTTAAAAAAAAGCTTATAAATTTTAAAAAATAATTTTAATAAATTTTATTTATATATGATAAATTTTTACATAGATAAAATTTTTTTACAT
>JAGVSP010003858.1:0-27561 GCA_022494985.1 Micrasema minimum
GTTTTTTCTCAATGCAAACGTTTGTTTTGTAATTTAAACAGCTTAAAATCGCCATTAACAAACGTTTTGCAATCTAATTAAATTATAAAAATCACTGCCCTCGTTGCGACCAGCGACTAAGAATTTGTATTGTACGTGATCAGATAAAATAATTATACATTGTCTCGCGGTAGGAAATTAGATATAAATCATATTGAGATAGTTAGTAGTCCAGTAATCTGTGTTATTACCTAAGAATAATAATAGAATAGCGTTTATTTATATAACAAAAGGAAATGAGGGTTTAAGATATATTGTAACGTAGTTGGAACGGAAGCCGAAGTTGCGTCAGATACTTATTCCATTATTGCCATGAAGTTAAATTATAAACACCGCAGTTTCCTCTCATTTAGTTATTCAGTAAGTAATAATTTCACCATAACGTTTTTAAATTAATCGTTCTCTTGCGGAAACATGCATATGCCAGTTTCATATCGACTGCTCTAAGGAAGAGTGAACTAGAATTAGAGAGAACTAGAATAGAAACTAAGAGACTACGAATTTAAACTTTTTGACTTGCTTCCATTCTGAAGGTTTTAAATCATTCATGTCCTCATCATACCATATCCGCTCCACATGGAATCCACAAACTGCCTCCAGGCCAAGCGATCGGCCGCCAGCTCCCGTGCATCCTCCCAAGTCAAGTTCACGTCCCGCAGCTCTGGCGCAAACTTCCGACGAATTGTCAACAGTGGACGACCAGCACGTCGAGAACCCGATGCTTTGTAAAATAGGCAAGCATGGTTAAGGCTCATGTACATTTATGTACCTTTCATGTACCTTTCAAAATACTAATTTAATTAGTAAGTAAATGAAAATTTATAGCTTATTTATTCAGTTTTAGAATTTTTGAGTGCTGAGCAAAGAATGTGAAAAAAAATTGCTTTAAAGGAAATAAGTTGCAAAAAGTTTAAGAAATGCTTGATGAAAATGAACTGGCGATGGCCAAGTGGTACAGTCGCGGTCCAGAGATACTCGTTTCGAATCCCCAATCCTAAACGATTTGATTCCTATTTTCAAGCACAAGCCGCTCGGGCTTCAATGAAATATGTGCAAAAGGCTTAAGATGTAGATTTTTTTATGAAAAAAGTCAAAATATTAATGAAATCGGTAATTATATTATATTTGCAAAATTTTATTATGGTTATAAATGGTATACTAAACTACTACTACTACTACTTTCCACTATCCGCACTTATTGGTGCATAGGGCACTGAATTGGAACACCAAATGCAGTGCATCTTGATCATTTTTTATAACATGAAGGTAAGATGATCAGTTTTACGCTTCACTGCCAGTCCAAGGTATCACACATAAAATCATACAACAATTTACACACTACTGTCAGATTTACTAAACTACTGTCAGATTATTTTTATTTTACAAAAAATATAAGTGAATGTGATTTATATCGTTCGTGTAAAAATGCTGACATAATTCATGGATTTTTATATTTTTAATAAAAGGCTAGGCGGGTTTAGAAACTAAGCAGTTAAAAATTACAAAAGTTTTCCATAAGAAGCTTAATCGATTCTGAAATAACATATATTAATAATCTCGTCCCACAGTATAAGTAATATTATGGGATATATATTTAGATTATATAAAAATAGTAACGGATATGAGATTTACAAATTAAAATCATAATTAGTTTACTAGTAACCAGTCAAATATAACTGGGAGGTGTACCTTTAGTCTTTAGTGTATAGTTTTAAAATTCCCCTAATCATTTTATTATTTTGTTTTATTTTATTTTTGTACGACACTGAAAAATGTATATATTATTACGTTATTAAAATCCCGTCCACTATTCTATTTGTTTTATGTATTTACATAAATATAATAAAAATAAGTTTTTATTCCAAGCGTAATTTATGGTGAATGCAAGCCTCTAAGGTTCATATAAAAATTGCGTGAAAAATGCAAAATAACATTGAACAAAAAAGTGAAAATAAAAAGTGAAAGAAATAAATAAAAAATTAAAAAAATTAATATAAAAAAATAATTTAGTCCCTACATATGTTTGTTTTTATTTAATTTACCTTATTTTTTCAATGCATTATGTAAAAGCCCTACGAGCGTTGATTAAAAATTATTGAATATTTAAATAAAAAAAATAAACATGTTCAGTCTATCGCTTCAGTGTAAGTCCAATATATCAATATATCAAATTTAAAAATAAGAAACACGAGGAACTGTATTAAAAATTTAAAAATACCTCATCAGGAATCAAACCCGGGACTTTATGCGGTAGCCCAGCGGGCTAACTATTATACCCAAGGAGGATAAGATATTATTATCTTATAAGTAGACTAAAATAGTATTACAGAATTTACCTTCCTTTAATTTGAAATAAATTCTAGAGTTTTTTTTTACAAGTATTCAGATTTACTATTATTTATAAACAGTCCGCGCTATAAAACAATATTATTAAATACTGTTTAAAATAAATTTCACGTAGGTACTAATGCAATAAAACCTTCAAAAATAATTATTACGTGAACTAAATTTAAGTATAACAAAAAACCACGAAAGGCCAAAATCTCGCAATACCGTTTTTTCTAAGTATATATCATTAAAAAAGCTACTGATTGGAAATTTAAATAAAATAACATAGTACTTTATATAATTGTCTAAATGCTTTTTTATCAATTTCGGATTCAAACACAGATATTTGTAAAGTGTGTTTTTAAAATTATTTTACACTACGTGTGTATTTTGGTACCTAAATTGCATTTGATTACTGACATTAAATTATTGCCAAACATTGGACGAAGTAAAAGTATTTTTTTTATAATTACAGGTCCATAATCTTTACATACTGTATGGCTGAAAAATTACCAATGCATTTTAAAAATTTACTGGGTAATTTCAGTATTCGTATTTTTATACAATAAACATGCAATCTATTGTATTATTATGTTTTAGCACCCACAGCGTAAGCGATAATTAATCTACAATTATTCTAGATCAATTCTGTGATTCAAAAAATAATTATTGTTGTTGAATAGCACATTTTTAATTTTTGTACTTAAATATTTTGTACAAAGTCTCTGCTGTACCTGGCTTGTAGGGAATAAAACAGGCTTCCCGAGTGTATTAGAGGATATAATCATCAGTATGAGGAAAGTGATCATTTGCATTTTTGAGTATTTTTATTTTAAATTTCCTTGTAACAATATTTTTTTGTTTATATAATTGTGTGTTCTGTCGTGAATGTGTTATCATAAATGTAATTATTTTAAAGCCTTTAATGAGTTATTTGTAGCTCATGTAATAATGTATTTGATATCAATATTTTTTATTTTTAAAACGTATTTGTAAATGACTAGACATTTTGTTTTTTATTTTAAAAAAATGTATGTATAGGTTATCAATATTGTATTAAACTAAGCACGGTTAATCGTTTGGGAGAGGTTAGGTTGATCTCTCATCGTTAACTTTATTATTTACGGAAAAAAAATCAAACAGTTAACTTAGATTATTATTTACAATATACTCGTATTTCGGTATTCCAATTATCGTAGCGTAGTGGTAGCGCATTTGGCTACCGTGCATGAGGTCGCGTGTTCGATTCCCGTAGGGGGTCAACATGAAATATTTATTTACATGTGATTTTTATATTAATATTTCATGTGTGATATCTTGGACTGGTTCTGAAGCGTAAGACTGATAACATCTTAGCGTCATGTATTAAAATGATCAAGATACACTGCACTTGATGTTCCGATGCAGTGCCCTATGTACCATTGAATGCGGAGAAGGGAAAGTAGTAGTAGTAGTAATCCAATGATCAAACATTGAATAATAATTAATTTTTGATGATAGAACGATTAACTTATTTCTGAATAAATGAAATGTTGTCGCTTTAAATAACTACTAGGTCCTACTAACTAGTACCTATGCAAAATACTAAATTATGCTTTTGGAAAAAATGATATTTTTCAAACTGCAAAATAATGCTGAAGTCTTATATTTAATTATAATTATAGGTTCAATATTTGCAGCTGAAGTGTGAATTTATATTGTGTAATGATTTAAGCTTTTATAGAAGTTTCACGATTTCTTGATTCTAGGATGATCAAAAAGGCAATTAATTTAGAAGACAACTCAATCATGGACTGTGTGCTGTATACTTGTAGTTTATATTTCATATTAAAGGCAAACATTTCTTGGTATCACGATTTGATAAGTCAATTGCTACCCTATAAATTTGTGCACGAACAATTAACTTTTTCGTTTTCGTTCACTCGCATTATAGCTAGAAAGGTCTCGTTTTGCAAAGGTAGTTTAAAAACTTGTACACAAGAAGCTGACAAACAAAAAAAATATTGCGTTTAATACTGTTTTTTCATGTATAACTATCGAATAAGTCTACTGATTTTAGTAAAAAATTAATTAAAAAATGAAAATTATTATAATCTATTTCGTACGAAATGGAAAAGATGTAGTTTACTTTTTTGGCTCTTTTGTAAAATTGAGCTTACCATGTTCCGATGTTATCTCTTTACATAAAATTAGGTAGTTCTTTGTTTTGCGTGTATAAAGCACCAAAAATAAAAATATCTAATTTTTATTAAATATATAGCAGGCATATAAATTATAAAGACAATTTAATTTATTGGAGAAAAATCGCTGTAAACAAACATGTCCCTTAATTAATAAAAACTTCTTTCGTAATCGTAAGAAATCGCCATTTAATAAAGCACTTGCGTTTTTAACACCTTTTTAAAAAACTTTATAAACTCGATTGCAATTGTTAAACTATTTTTAAAATCCTGCCTCCAGCTTCCATACTGTGCTTTGTTATTAGAACACGTGTATTTATTGCCCGAACCATTAGGTAAATAAATAATAAAATATAAAAACGCGAGACTAATAACGCATGTGGAAATTTCAACGCCAAAAATCATTCATGGTTTATGATACAGCTCAATCACAAATAAGAATCAAGTTAATAACAGGTATAATGTACAGATAGTGTTTTCCTGGGTTAATGCCGTGTTTTGGGCTTTGTGTTGCCGACGTTTAGAAATTGCTACAATAATATGTTATTATACGTGATGTGTGTACACTAGCCCACATACAGTGTGCAGTAGAAAACTATCTATTTACGTCTATGATGGCGATTATTGAGTTAGGTAACTTAAGTAAGTTAGCTAATTACGTCTATGATTAGTTTATTTAGTTAGCTAATTTATTATTTATTTATTTTTATTTATTTCTTATTTATTACATATATAATTTTACAGTTTGGAATGATTGTATTTCAGTTATTTAGGTATAACCCCGTGCCTAACTGAAATATTTACAAAAAAAGTACATTTAAGTATATGCTATGAATATAATTTGATTGTAAAAAGAATTTTTAAAAAAATGTTAAAATAATTATAATAAAAGGAGATTAAGTAATACAATTACGAGGAAATAAGTAAAATAAAACTGGACAAACGGTAAACAAGAGATATCAAAATAAATATGCATATTGAAAAAAAAATATATAAAGTTCTTCACTTTATCATTTTGGATTTTAAATACATGAGCCACCCCTTCCCCACTCCCATGTATCAGCCAGTCGTGTACATTCCTCTTAACGTATTTAAATTAAAATTTTTGGAAATCTTAGTTAGTAAGTTAGCTATTTGAATATATGTAGGTACCTACGATATGAAAATTTTTCAATAATTGACTTATGTCTTTTAAAACTTACCAAATTCTACGTTTCTCTTGGTTACCTATGTAGCAAAAGCTGATTTTGAGTCTTACCTGTAACAAAAAAGGAAATTACATTAGTAAATAAACTAGTGTAAATACATTATAATACTAATACTACTTTCCCTTATTCGCACCTATAGGTACCGATTATTCTGACATTTATTTTACATGTCAACTAAAGCACTTGTATTACATGCCATGTATTTCTCCTTAATTAATAATCAACATTGCGTTGGCGGCGTCTGTAGCGTGGCTACGACGCCGACGCTGGACTCACGATATCGTGATTCCAGGTTTGATTCCCGGTGAAAACTACTATTACTACTACTACTCTTCTTTATCTGCACCTAATTGTGCATAGGGCACTGCATGAGTACACCAAGTGCAGTGAATCTTGATAATTTGTTACATGAAGGCAAGATAAGTAGGAAATGATTTTTTTTGGGAAAATAAAATACCCGGTATTCAAAGGGATCCTTCTCGATACCGGATGTTTTGTGATATCCACTTGTGTAATTGGACCTTCTTACCTATCGAGACGGTTAAATACATGAATAAATAAATATTGTATGAGATACTCAATTCCTTTTTTTATGCGGCAGAGATATCAACCCATTTTTACAACTTTTTTTTAAAAATTTGTGCATAAAATGACACGTCTATATAACATAATGTTTTTCTTCCGATGTAGTACTGTTTCACAACATTTTTTAATGAATTTTATGTATTACATCGGTGGAGGCACGCGATTATTCGAGCAGAAAGCTCCGGTAAATGTGTCCAGACACCAACATTATCTCCTTCACGTCTGCCGTGGTGATTTTAATATCCAGATAACATGACAGCCTTATCTATCAAATATTATGGAGGCCGCAGTCCCTTTCACATTTCGGAAAATGGTCCAACGACCACCGAAACTGCGGCCACAATCTGAGATCGAAATATTCCAAAAACGTGCAACGTTCAATTAAATATCGCCCGTTAATATTTCAGCCGTAAGTAAATGAATGAACTGGATGAGTTAACAACATTTTTAATGTGTACAAATATTGTGTTATATCTGAATTATAGTAACTGATTTTCTCAGTAGATGGCAGGTAGATGGAATACAAAATAATGCGAAACGACAAATGAGTTCACTAGATATATACTCTTCTAAAATTTGATACTTATATATGTATCATGGTTATTAGGTGACAATAGGGAGGTGTACTATATTTTTTAATTCCGTATTTTTTTTTTGTGTGAATAGTAATGAATATTTGAAATTTTTCTGTGAAAAATAAAAATAAAAAAATAAAAAAGTTTCCTCGTAAAAATATTTAAAAGCGGAGCTTATAAAAATGGATTGACCGCAAACGGTTGTTTTAAAATCAGCTGTCTCCCAAGCGCACAAAAAGGGTCCTACTGAATTATATAGTTGGCGGCCTCCGTAGCGTAATGGCTAAGATACTGGACTCATGATACGGAGGTTCCGGGTTCGATTCCTGGTGAGAACATAAAAATGAAAAGTGATTTTTCTCAAGCCTGGGTGTTTGTGACGTTGTTCCCCTCTGTAATTGGGCATCCTTGGCCTGTTGAGGCGGTTAAATAAATTAAAAAAATAAATAAATTTAAATAAATACGTAGAACCAGAAAGGCGTTTTTAGTCGTTACTTTCATCAAAACTTGGTTTAAATATGAATAGACGCATCCTACCATATAATGACCTGTTTTGGCGAGAAATCACGGTTACAAAAATTAAGAACGGATATCGTAATGATAATAAATGTCGAAAAAAATTTTTTCGAAAATTTTTTTTCAAGAAAAAAAGTCCTGTAGTCCATTGAAATGCGATATGCTGTTGGTAAAACGTCAAATGGTCATTTAACCCAGTCGATGACAAATCATAAGCCCTGTAAACGCCTAAATAACTCATATTTTTCTTCGTTAGACGTCCAAATTGAGCTGGATTGGGATTAAATTAAATAACAATTTTTCTGCCTCAGTTTTCGTTGAATTTTGAAATAGAATTAAACTAAAATAAAAATGCGGTTGGACCAATGTACGCGGTACGTATGTATATTATATATTATGTACAAGTAAGTAATAAGGCTTGAAGAGTAATGAGATATGTAACAAAATACAGGTGAGAAAGAAACTCTCTTGGGGAAATTGAGACAGTCACCACAAAAAAAAACACAAAAAAACATTTTTATCAAGTTGGTCACAAAGACAAGGCAATCGATCATTTGAAATTAAAGAATGACTCATATGCATACATCATACACATACATTATAATATTATGGACGTAAGTAAGTACATCAAAGTTCGTAGGTTTTCACAGCCGAATGCTGATAATGTTTTTCAGGGTTATTATGCCGCGTTTGAGGGCTTTGTGTAGCCGACGTCTGTATGTGTGTATTTGCATCAATAGCATTTAGCATCTTTATTTACCTGCTAAGTTTCAATATCAATTAAAATACTATGTCTCCCAATATTATGTCTGCCAATGGGAGGAGCTAATTTTTAATCATATTATTGTCTAGCACACAGACTAATTAATTAAGTTATTTTAATTATTAGGTACTTTTAGTTCTTAATTAAAAACAATCATTAGTTTATGCTTTATGAAATTTGTGTTAGAAGCACTCACTTTGTAGTTATTTAAATGAAAAGGTGAAGTTTTTTCATTTAAATATGTAGTTTAGTTTATGGTTGTTCAAAAGTTCCTTTATTTGGGGTCTTATTTTATTTTTATTACATAAACATATACGTAGATATTATTTAATACTAAACAAACGGTACTGACACTATATCTACTTTCTCATACCCGCAACTGATGGTGCATGGCGGCCTCCGTAGCGTAGTGGCTAAGACGCTGGACTAACAATACGGAGGTTCCGGGTTCGATTCCCGGTGAGAGCACAAAAAATCGATGATTTTTCTCAAGCCTGGATGTTTGTTATCCTGGCCTGTTGAGGTGGTTAAATAAATATATAGGACACGACATGGCCATACCAAGTGAAGTTTTCTTAATCATTTAGTTACTCGGTACGTGAAGGCAAGTTGATCAATCTTTCGCTTCTGAGCCAGTCCAGGGTATCGGAAGGTACATAAACATAATAATGTAAAATGTAAATTATTGTTCCAATTATTTCATGCCATAATACTCTTAAATCGCTTAAAGCTGAAGTTTATTTTTTTACTCTTAACTAAAATGTTATACACCGCCTTTCTATAGACCAGTACACTAAATAATTATAAGTAGGTACAACATAAAGCACTGAAAATTAAATTCCATTACTTTCAGTCAAATTGCTCATTTCAAATTACTTAGTAACAACATCCAAAATAATCATTATAATTTACAAAGCTCATTATCCTTTAACAGTCCCGAGGTACTTATTACCTTTCGCTCCTGTGGCCGATGGGGTGTTATCCCACACAATTTCACGCTGACCCACGTGACCCGAAAGCCGTAATGAATGGCCCGTAATTATCAAAAAGAGCGTATTCACAGGTGAGCGAGTATGCAATAATGACCCTTACCGAGAACTGCACTTGCGGGCGGTGCATTCAAAATGCTTCTTTGTGTATTAATTTTCACTTCACACGTACGGGGCCGAGCTGCATCGATTAATTAAAAATAAAATGTGAAAATGCACTTTTTATTTTTTAGTGCAAGCTAAAAAAAGCTTCGAGTGAACCTAATTGCATGCATGTAATTGTGTTGTCCGCCTCGTGGTGTGGTGATTCGCGCGTTGGACTACAATGTATGAGGTCGCGGGTTCGATTCCCGTAAGGGGTCATCATGAAATATTTATTTACAAATGCTTCTCATATTAATAGCTCATGTGCGATACCTTGTACGGATGCTTTAGCGTAAGACTGATCATCTTGCCTTCATGTAACAAATTATCATGATTCACTGCATTTGGTTTACCAACGCAGTGCCCTATGCACCGTTGGGTGCAGATAAGTTAAGGTAAAAGTACTAATTGTGTTTTCATGTCGACCACAGATAATTAGATCATAAAAACGTCAAAATCAATTATTATTGAAATCTCAACAGAGAAGCTCTGGAAATTAAAAAAAGTATTTCTCATTGAAGTTAGAAAAAAAAACATTTATATTTACATAGATAAACTCTGAATTTCTGTTCCTGACTGGACCTACATAAAATATCTAAAAATCTACTACTACTTTTCCTTATTTCCTACATAATGGTGCATATGGCACTGCAGTGAATTGTTAAATGTAACACATTATTCACTGCACTAGGTGTATAAATGCAGTACCCTATGCACCATTGGGTGCGGATAAAAATAGACAGTAGTAGAAGTTAGATGAAGGCAAGATAATCTTCAGTCCTTTGCTTCAGAGCGCCCAAGGTATCACATATGAAATATTTTTATGTGAAAAGCCGCGTTCAAATAAATACATATTTCATAATGTGCCCCTCTGGAATTGAACCCGCTTCCACTGGCGTGATAGCCTAACGCGCTGACCACTTCACCGCGAGGCGGACAAGATATTAAGCAAGAGTAATAGGGATATCAAAATCATAAATTGATTTTACTACCTGTGAGAAAATTGTCAACGATAATAATTGTTATTATATAACGTAATTTGTTTTCAATATTTTCCTTACTGTGGCCTTCAGAGTTCCATTAATTTTTAATTACGCTTATCAATTAATTTACGACCGAAGTTCTCATAATTAAAATGGTTCTGTTACTTGATATACAAGATGGCTGAACACTGAAGAAAATAAATTACATTTATAGGTTTATTTGCGGATGTCCCGAATTCAAGTAACGCATTTATAATAAACTAGGTACATATATGAATATTTTAGCAAAAAATACCGAAGCTAACTATGTAAGTAACTAACCATCACGCAATTTCTCCGAAAGGGTGGCAGAGATGATAGAACACCACACCCCATTATGTCCTAGCACACTTCCTACGCTCCCTCCACATGCATATCGACGGTGAAAAGGAAGCGACATAACACGTGTAAAGGAAAATGTCACCAAGTTACATGATATTACTATGTTGTTTGGTATTATTTTCCTTCGCACACATTATGTCGCTTAGTAACTTTTTTTTTCAACCGTCGATATAATTTCTTATGCACACACGCCAATTATTCCGATCTAAAATCTTCACTTTTAAGACAATTTTTTTTAAATAAAAAGAAACATTTGATGTCTTTAATAAACGCAAATATTTCATTTGGGAGCTGCTTTCAAATACTCGTAAATAACTGTGCCAGAAAAAGGAAACTAGTTGTGCTGGAGTGGGATTCGAAACTAGAGATTATAATCCGGAATCTCCGAATCTACCACTAGACCACAACCGGTTCAGCCGTTGATACTCGTTGTACATATTGATCATGCCTTGTCTTTTACGGCCTTTCTCGACCTCTACATTCAGCCACAAATATGAGTTCGTGCCCAAGTGAAATTAAAAAAAAAATGAAAGTGATTTTCTGATTTCGATTAGACGAACTCGGAACTCAGAAAAATGCATGGTATATGCTGTTTTTTTCTATAAATTATTGACCTAAGTTTGTTTAACGCCCATTCGAACGAGGCTTTATACACATACAATAATTATCCGCCTAGCGTATGGCTTACACTATCATGTATTTTTAATTTAAATTACAATATTTTTTTCTATTTAAGAAACGTAAATACAGCCTTATAGTTTATAAAATTTATCTTAAAACAGTCATTGATGACGTCACAGTTTTATCTCCTAAATAAATTCACATCCGCAAAGTTAAATCGGATCTATTAATAAAGTTTATTCAATATCTCCAATACACGTACAGGTAAAGTGTACGTACGCAGTGAGAGTGCACACAGGCATAGTGCAGGCGAGACGTGGGCGTGTGTCTGTGCATATTAATGCAGAGTTACGGTACAGTTATGTGTGTGTGTGCATTGTTACCACGTGACCCCTGACCTTAGCGGTGTCATTCAATGCAGTCCGCTGTCCGGTGCATTCCGCAGGTGAGGAAGGCCCATCGCGCACGATCAGATAAAGCTTTGAAAAGAAAATCGCTAGAATACCAGCATCATTTCGAAAACAAAGTACCTAAACATATTTCACATAAAATACTTCATAATAATAATACTAATAATTGACTAACTAGCGCCATTTTTATCGTATTTTTATCGTTACCATATAAGGGCGTTTCACAAATTAAAATACTGTTTAACCTAAGCTCCTAGCGGTTGACTATAATATTACACGTAACTTGAGCAGATTAGGGCGATTACGAAACTCAAATATTTCAAATTCGGGCTGCTTTTAAATAGAAGGAAATAACTGTGCCAGAAAGCAGGAAACAAGTTGCGCTGGAGTGGGATTCGAACCTGGAAATTCTAATCCGGAATCCCGAATCTACCACTAGACCATTACCCGGTTCCATTTTTTAAAATTAAATTATAATATACTTAATATACATATAACTGTATTCATACATAACTGTATACAGAAATAAGTAAAACATAAATAAAAAAAAAGAAATAGACATAAAAAAATAAGAAAAGTAGAAATCAAGAAATTAATTAATAATATTATAGCAAGAAAAAACAGTCTCAATGTTAAGGTTTTCAGCATTATTCGCTATCTGACTGTCTCCGTAATTTTATGGTTAAGTTTTTGAACTCCCAACACGGCGATTCTGACTTCGATTCACGGTAAGGACACGAAACTCGAAAATAGCTTTTTTCGGTATTTTGTGATGTTATTCCCTTCTGTTATTTGGCCTCCAGGCCTGTAAATTATAAAATATGTAGATTAACAATCTGTCATCAATTCATATACTAGGTGTTTCGGCTGGCTGGGCCACTTACTGCGTATGCCTCCCGAGAGCCTTAACCATGCTTGCCTATTTTACAAGGCCTCAGGTTCTCAGCATGTCCATTGTGGTCATAAAGATCACTCAAATAACAAATGTATAAAGAAAGTAGATACCTACGTATTGTTTCATTGTCGTACGACGTACGACAATACGGAATTGTGTGTAGGTCCTAAATGGCAAGTGGGTACAAGGATGCAATAGTTGATAGTGGTGTTAGGCTAAGTAACGCACTACCAAACGCCATTGTAATAATAATACAAATAGCTAACCATATTTTATTAATTTGGTATTTTGATAACGAAACCACACCTCTGACATAAATTATAACAGTAAAATTCTTTATTGATAATGTAACACTTGGTGATTAATTAACGGGAGTTGGCGGTAGGTAACTGCCAAGCAATCGGCCGCCAGTTCCCGTGCATCCAGTATTGATATTTTGCTCTGTTCTCAACGTATCAACACACCAAAAATATAGAAGAACAGCTTTAAAATAAAATTATTTGATAGTAAGCAAAATTGCATTTTAAAAAAAAAACTGTTGAATAAGTGAAGGGTATTTTAGCAGATTATAGAAAGTAGAAGTAGTATTAATTTCTTTACCTATTAACTATTTGCATATTAATTCTTAATCATGGTTAGTGTCAGATTAACTGTTACGATGTGTTATTGTTCTAAATACAGTATATTTATTGTATCACTAGTTTGCCATGATAGTCTTAAACCCATTATCATGATAACCCAAATAAAATTAATTCATAATATCATATTCGTTATCATTACGATAAATCATTAATCACGTAAATCAAAATTATTCAATAACAACATGGTTTGTGCAATACCTAATAATTTAATTTAAAAATCTACACATAACCAATGATAAAGGAATATTTTTACTATTATTTAAATATGAATAATATTGTAATAAGTAAGACGGTAAATTTTTATGTTTTATTATAGTTTTTTTATGTTTTTCTCTAATTTCTTTGACTGTTTATTGTACAGTGAATTGGTTTCAATATCCTAAGTATGTGTTTTTTTTTTTCATTTATAAGCTGTGTGTTTTTTAATAAATTAACATATAAAGCGCCCTATGCATGTAGAAGTAATTTTAAACGAAAACGGTGCTATACAAATTATCCATTCTTAAGTTAACTACCACTCCCCCTTATCCGCACCTAATGGTGCATAGGGAACTGTGCATAGGAACATGATCATCTGTTACGTGAAGGCAAGAAGATCAGTTTAGTACCCGTCTAAGGTATCATTTATTAGTGAAATATGTGAAAGAACACATTTCAATGAGATATTTTATGGTGACAAGACCATAGTATTTTTTTTTTTTGGTTCGTTTCAAAAATGTAGTTGTGGGTTATTCGACCAAAAGTTTAATTAGTACTGTTATGCCCAATTGACTGTCATGTCAGCTTTAAATCTGACACTAGCACACAGTTTTTCATGCGTGTTTTAGCTTTATACGGGACCGTTTTCAGACTGCACAGGAAACTGTGTAGTAAACTGCGCCATATAAAGTGGGCTTTACGTAAGCAATAAAACAAAAAACGATAACTGCAATAATATATATACAAAAGACAAAGTAACAATTATAACAACGAAATATATATTACCTATTAGATCTACATCGTGCCTTATGTATTTTTTATGATTTATGATTTAAGTATGTTTTTCAGGGGTGACATTATAAATTAAACAATGTATAGATCTGTCAAATAGATTAATTATGATACATTCGAAAAACAATGACCAAATACAAGTTCTGCAATACACACATTCTTATTATCTGGCTATAATCTGTCGATTTCAATTATTTTTATTGGGCCAGGCCACCTATGAAGGTAATTTAGTTTTAAGTTTTTAAATGTCAATTAATTATATTTCGTGTAAACAGATTGTCTGAAATCATTTTGGAGTTTATGAAGTTGCAATTTAATTAATGTACTTCGAACGAGAATTCACTAGAAGGGCGTTTCCATACAAATTTTCTAAAAATATACGCTTCCTAGGGTTAATTTCATAACACCCCTTATTATCAAATTCACAATTCAAAGACTCCAGCACTTAGGCCAATTCACGAAACGTGTGACGTATATGTCTAGTGATGACGTAGATGCCTATTGATGACGTAGTAAGTGAGGTAGTGGGTAACTAATAGACACCTCAGACTCTCTCGCTTCCATACATGTATTAAGGTCGGTTGTTTGCTTCATTTGTTTTACCTAACATTATTATTATTGGATCGTTTATATAGCGCCGTTTACGTAAATATAAATATACCTCAACTACCGAATTTCAATTAAAATTGCGCTTTATCAATTCTCAATGGTTTGCGAAAATCAAAGTGAAAAAAATAACTCATTCTGTAATAAGAAAATACATTTCAAAAGATTTGGAGAACAAATGGGTCTTAAGTTTCTTCCGAAAAATCACTTCATTCTCACAGTTGCGTACTTCTGGCGGGGGAGCATTCCGCAACCGCAAATGCGCGCTCTCCAAATTTTGCGCATCGTACATAATCATACTATACTACTACTTTTACTACTCCTCCTTATCCGCACCTAATGGAAACAAATTTTTGTATACTTGTTTATATAATAAAAAAAATTAAAAAATAATAAAAAAATAAAAAGGGTTATAAAATTTAAAATGAAAAAACTTTGTTTTTAACTACTTTTTATTAATATAACTCCCGACCGGTTTCGAGGCAACACGTGTCTCTTTATCAAGGGTACAAGAATTCATTCATGTCTCAATGTCTCTTTATCAAGAATGAATTCTTGTACCCTTGATAAAGAGACACGTGTTGCCTCGAAACCAGTCGGGAGGTTTATTAATAAAAAGTGGTTAAAAACAAAGGTTTTTTCATTTTAATAGTTTATAATGAATAACTAAAAAGTGGGTGCTTCTAACATAAATTTCAAAAATGATTATTTTTAAACATTCAATTTGTTAGAATAATATTATTGCGGATTAATAACAGAATCCAATCGAAGCAACTTTCGAATAGACATGCAGTGTGGGTCATGCTGTTCTCACTTTAATTATATAGCAAGGAATAGGTGACCCTCGTGACCTAAAGCTTAGCTTACGGTGCGGGCGAATTGCGTGGATTGTACGAGTAGTCGTACTGTAATATGACTGTCGCGCCCCACATACACTGGACAATCTTCTCATGATGCTAAGTTACTGCTGCCTCCTCACTCCTCACTTAACACAATTTTCTTATTATATGATAAAACAGTAAATGTTCTTTCGTGTGATTCCTTAGACTGGCTCTGAAGAGAAGAAGAATCTTGTAATGAATCTGTGCCAATAAACCCCTCCTTTAATCATCGTTTTTCAGACGAGGTATTTTAGTGATTTTAGTCGCAGTTTGCTGCATTTCTTGAATGTATCTTATTTTGAAAGAACGCTGCCTTCAAATTCTCTCAAAAGGTCTGTATGATGGTTGAAAGAATTGGAGACAATTTTTTTAATCAAAACGCTTTTTGTCGCCAGTTTCAAACTCTGTAAACGACACTGATATGAAAAATATCCCTAAGAATATCTACTTTATACATTAACAAAACTCGCAGTACAACCCGAAAACTGGTGAATCTACATCATATTTGGAGTCGAATGTGTAATATGGCTTTTTAATCTAAACTTCAAAAAATATATATTCTCATAAAAGCTTTCATAAGTAAGGCAGATTAAATAAAATTGCACAAACTCTTATGAAAATCCGTTTTTTAAATTTTATTTTCTTCGTGGATAGTATTAATTTGATTAAATAATGACATTTGATGATAATTTGCAAAAAAATCTCGAAAAAAAATTATACCTCGTACCGAATTATCTCGAAAACTGTGGGTCGAATAAAAAAAATTGACTCTACAAAATCGACTCCAAAAATTACGGTTTCACGCTTGTATATCGAGTTTTCCATGTATAAAAGTTATCCATCACTTTTTCTCTTAACATAATATTGTTAGCTACTTATACTTATTACTTGTGCATGGAATTCTACAAACTCTGCAAAATCCACAAGTAGGTAAATATTAATCATTCTTGATTGGTGGACGATAATGTCACTTCGACTATTAAATTATGCAATGGAGCAGGTAATTGATTATTACTTACCTGAAATAAACCTTTATATTCAACATGCATAATAATGTACAATAAGACATTTAATAGTTTTAAAGCAAACACGAAACACTTATGTTTTCAAAGTTAGTAATCTCACCATAAAAAAGATTAATAAAACCACCAATAATAAATATTTTTATTTAAAAATAAATAATATAAATATGTATTATCTTCTCTCCAAGGTATAAACCGTTTACGTTTCTATGCAATTTGAAACTGCAATAATAATAATAATTTAAATGATTTTTTAAGGTAGAGAATGTATTTTAAACGCGTAATTTTTTAAAATCTATTATCTCCAGTGTTGGTTATTATATTTCTGGTCTTTAAAATAATTATTTTAATTGTACGCAAAATACTCTTAACAACTCCCTTAGGCAAAGTAAAAAAGGTTTTAAATCAATATCGTGATTCCTTCGGGGAATATTTAAATTTTCAAGGTCGTCCACCCATCATCGTTGGACATCCTTGACGCCTCTGGTTTCTCGGTCTCCACACCAGAACGCGATTCGTCCATCTGTCGTCCGTCATTCTGGCTATGTGACCGGCCCATTTCCACTTCAACCAAGCAATTTGCTCCACCACGTCGCAGACCTTTGTCTGGCGTCGGATGCAATCGTTCCTTTTTCTGTCTCTTAATAATATCCAAGCATTATTCGCTCCATGGTCCTCTGTGCAACTTGCAACTTATGGGAGGATTGCTTGGTCAGAGTCATTGTTCCCGAGCAATAAGTTGGGACGGGTAGAATGCATTGGTTAAATACTCAAGTCTTGAGTGAGTTGGGTATTGATATAATTTTCAATGTGTTACTATCGTCGATGACGATAAATAAATATATTAATAAAATGAACCAAAACAGTTTTCCACGTTAAGTGATTCTATTTTTATCAAAAACAGTTTTCAAAACGCTTTGAATTGGATTTCGTGTCGAAATGTCACAGCAAATGTTGGCCCTCGTTAGTGGATCCCACGTCAGGTTTTCACATTGCTACAAGCTGTCACTACTGTACCCGCTACTTGACAGTTTGGGATGGAGATAACGACCGTGGCCAATAGATTTAACGAGACCACTTAACTAACTGCTAGAGTAGTTACGCTACAAAATGTTCCTTGTCTCGGGTGACCACAATTCCCCAAATTCTTGTTAAACAAAATTTATAATATCATTGGTATATCGCTGTAGCTTTTCTTTATACTAACTAACCATCAAGCTATTAGTCCAAAAGAGTAGAAGAGAAGATAGAAAGAAAACCCGAAGGGTAGGCAGAGAGGATAGAACGCCGCACCGCTCTGTCCTGGCACACTTCTTTTGCTTCTTACACATTCATACTTCTTTTCGTGACTATTATTCCGCTTTTTACATGCCCACTTTCAAGGACTTGTACTTGATCATGCCATGTCTTCATCTGGCTTCCACGACTTCAACATACAGGGCACACTTGTAATATAATCTATATCTTCTTAATAATCTGTATCTTCTTTTAGTCGTTCTTTTATCATTGGTTCACTCCACATGATCGAACCATGCCAAAAGCTCGTTCTTAATTTTGTCGATGTTTTCAGTCTTGATATAATTTTGGCACTTGTACACCCATTTCGTATTTTATCTAATTTCGTCATTTTTTCCCCAACGCCACGCTTCACTTTCATATACTCGTAAATCATATACAAGTAATTAGAAAAAGCGGCAGCTATACTTTTGTACTTGAATAAAAGTAGAAGACTCTGATAGACGAAAACATAAATGGCTGCCTAAGGAGGCATGAATAATTTTCAAAAAACATGAAATCCCCCAGAACCTCCAACAGACGTATGTAGGTAGATAATTACAATGATTTTTTAACTATTTCTCTCTCACACATATACTCGTATATGTACATACATTTATGTATTTACAGAAGTTTATATTTTAAAACATTGATTTTGTTGATAGTTTTCTTTATAACATAACGTTTGGTCAACCTACCCATGTCCTACTCTCCTATTGACTTGTCCGTTCAAAATAAACGTGGGCCGTGTTATACTTATCTGAGTGACGCCAAAATGGAGAAATAGACAGGCGGCACTTTGCAAAACATAAAAATCTATGACAAGAGATATAAATATCGGACCAGCATATCAACAGACGTTTTCATGACCGTTAGGAATAAACGGATTTCAAAAAATTGTCTATATGTATGATAAAAGCTGTGTGTCTTTACAAATAATTTGACAAGGTACGTAACGATGTAAATAAAATTGTGAGAAAATGCGTTTATTCAATGAAAAAGCTCAAAGCTTCAATTTTTCTTTTTTTTAATGTTTAAAAATCCACTTTATATTTCAATTAAAACAGACAAACCTTACCAACTCTGAAACATGTTCGGCTTTTCTATACATTTCAAGCAAAACTTCAATCATATTTTTATAAAAGAAACGTGTTTTTGTGAACCGGAAATATTTTAGTTAGAGATAATGGGGGGGAGGGAGTTCGTGAATTTTATTTGCATTCTAACACCATATATACTATTCCTGTTTTTATCTTGAGTTGAAGAAACCTCAAAGGATGTTAAAAATAAAAATATATTGATTTGACATCTCAACAGAGACGAGAAGTTTGGAAAGAAATATGGATATCTACGCGTTTACAGGGCTTATGACCTGTCATTGGCTGGGTTAAGTGGCCACTTGATGTATTACAACATTCCCCATTTCATAGTAATGTCGGATTCTAGAATTTGATATCCATATCTGCCAATTATAAGAACTTGTATATATACAGTGAAATGGCGCGACGCTTCACATGTGAACACTCTCTGTTAATCCATTGAGAAAATTGCAAAGCTTTTTATCAGAAACCTTTATGATTGCAAGTGAGATTCTTACCGAATTGTATCATCTGCTAGGAAACGCCTGAAGATGACTCTTCAATTTGTTATGCTTATAACTTTTACCAGCTAATTTTTATAAACAACATTTTGAGTGTGTTCAAATACTTGTAGGCTTCTCGTCTCTGTTGAGATGTCAACATTGTAATTATTAGCCCGTAATGGTATAAATTCAGTTTTTGTCTACAAGTATTTGGACACAATCTAAATGTTTTTTATAAAAAAATATGATTAGGCTGCATTGAAAATAGTAAATCGTGTCAATAAATATCATTAATTTGAATTATGATTAAATAAAACAATGTTATAAGTTACTATTAATTGGTTTATTCTATAAAAATAGAATTTACCTACACTACCTGGTTTCGGGATAACAATCTCCCATCGACTGGTGAAAAGACACTAATTAGAATACAGATGTTATACAGAAAAATACAGAAAAATTTAATTGCAATACTTTAAAAATCTAGACATAAGGGTAACATAAATATTGATACATAGAAGTAATAGAAAAAATAGAAAAAACACATCTTGGGACAGTGGTGATGGTGAAGAATACTAAGAAGTTTGTACAAAAAAATTGATAATTAATTGCTTGCTAAGTGGTGGCAGTTGATGTACTGTGTTCTTGAGGGGAGGTATAGGGTAGGGGGGTCTTGAGAGGGGTAGGGGTCTAGGGAAGTAATTTGAGAATCGCGTTTTAAAGGGAACTTATATTAGAATGGAGATTAATGATGTATGAAATGTTTGATTATTAATTAAATTATTATTAAGAATTCAGATTTTTGTGTATTTCCACACATAACATTGTTTTACAAAGTAAAGTGTTACAAAGTGAATGCCGAAATCAATCAACTAAAATATCATTAATTTGCATTAATAGTAAATAGTAGTTTTAAAATAAAAATTAAGTACTTATACACCAAATTACCATGATTTACTGCACTTGGTACATCAATATGGTTCCCTTTAAGGGATATTATTAGTAGTGGTAGTAATATTTTTTTAAATAGTAATAATAAGTTAAATACTGATAGTTTCGTGTTTGACCAGTGGCTAAATTTCATATAAATTATGTGTTCATTGTTCATTCCGAAGTAAAAGCCCTGGATATTAGCCAAATGAGGTTTCCGTGGCAGAAATGGCTCTATAGAAACAAGGTTGCCGAGCAGTGGGAATATAACGACGCATTTAATATGGTCGTTACTGGCAGCACTTTGTGCCAACCAGCGTACATTATCCGTTACAAATAGCACTCCGGTGAGATGAACAGTAGGGTGTGTCGTTTTTTAAACTTTCGATTACAAAAATAGTTTTATTGTAAAAAAAAACAATTAAAAAAAGGAGAAAAGAATTCGTCATTGGCACGATAAAATGCCCTAATTTATTAAAAATATTTTAGATAATATTTATATCTCAACAGAGACAGAGAAACTCTGGAAACGAATGTGGGTTAGACTAGGCGTTTTACAGGGCTTATGACCTGTCATTGGCTGGGTTAAGTGGCCACTTGATGACAAATTGACAAATTTTTGAAACTTGTATATATGTTGAGTTTGTTACAGAAGAATCCACATGGCGAGTTGTGTTATCGACAGATTTTAAATAATTTCAATATTCTTTCCTATAGTTGACATCAGTTGAGAATAGTAGTTAAGCATTTTTTTGTGGCAATCTATCTTCATTGGTGTAGGTAAGGTTCATCCGAACTTGATTATTTACTAGAAGACGCCTGAAAGCATGTCTCTCCAATTTTTATTTGCTTTATTTTTACCAGTAAATATTTTTAACAACAACATTTTTGAATGAATACAAATACTTGTAGACAGATTACTGGATTATACCCATGCTGGGCTGATATCAGGTCATAAGCCCTGTAAACGCCTAGATAACCCACATTCGTTTCCAGAGTTTCTCTGTCTCTGTTGAGATATCAATAATATCTGATATCAGCACAGCATGGGTATAATCCAGTAATTTGTCTACAAGTATTTGTATTCATTCAAAAATGTTGTTGTTAAAAATATTTTAATTTCATGGACATTTTTTATTGTTTGTCGATGACATTTTTAGATATCTTTAATGTTTAGTAAATAAACAAGTTATGAAATTATTTTTATTTTGAATAGGATTCTTGGTTGACATTATTACTTGGTTGAATTCCATGATATAGCTATTTTAAAACTACTTTTTCAAAGTAAAATAAAAACACAATGATACGCTTCCACCTATATTTATTTCGCCAGTTAGCGCTTTCTCCCTATTTTTTTCCAAGTATTTTGTGAAAAATTTGAATCAACAATAAAAAATCAAAATCCTAAAAACATAGCCGTTATGTTCCTCTTATATTTTCTCAGACGTTTATTAATCTATTTTTTCCAAATTTTATTCCATTTTATTAAACCAAAAAGTTTTTTTAAATTTTAAATAATGCTATGGACTTAATGCAACTTTCGAGTCTATTTCACAATTTTGATTTTAGTATGGACTGCGACACACCCTAATGATCAGGCACAATTCAAGAGCGACTGACTTGGCGGAACATGGTTCCGAGTTCGGAACACGGAGACGATCGTATAATATTGTACATACTTAGTACTTAGTATGGCGGCAAACTGTAAAGAATAAAGTATCTATCCGTATACGGAAAAGTAATAAAGAATCTAATACAAAAACTGGAAAAATAGCTAACAGTAACCTTATACATTTTGTCGTTATAGAAATATATTGGATCAATATTTTCCATCGTCAGACATGATTTTTTTGCATTTCTAATACCTACATTACTTTTCATGTTTTATACATAACCACATTTTTTTAAATAACAGAACACTTGTTTTATTTTATCATATTTAACTATATTTTTAAAATTTTTTATTTTATTTTATTTTATTTTATTTTTATTTTATTTTATTTTATTTTATTTTATTTTTATTTTATTTTATTTTATTTTATTTTATTTTATTTTATTTTATTTTATTTTATTTTTATTTTATTTTATTTTATTTTATTTTATTTTATTTTATTTTAATCAATTTATTTTATTTTTATTTATTTTATTTTAATTTATTTTATTTTTATTTTATTTTATTTTGTCTCTATTTTATTTTACTTTATTTCATTTTATTTTATTTTCATTATTATTTATTTATTTAATTTTACTTAATTTATTTTATTTTCAGGAAAAACAACAGTTAGATACATAAAAAGTGTAGAATGCAAAAAAACCCATGAGAACAAAATATAATTTTTCACAGATATACATGGAGTAACAAAGCTCTTAGTACAACCCGAAAACTGGTGAATCTACATAATATTTGGAGTCGAATGTATAATTATATGATATTTTAATCCAAGCTTGAATTTTTTTTATTCTTATAAAAGTTTTCATTAGTACCTACCTACCGCAGATTAAGTAAAATTGCACAAATTCTTAATAAAATTCGGTTTTTTATTTTGCTTTATGGATACTATTTTCGTTTGAGTAAATTAATAATTTATTAAAAATTCTCTACCTCAAACTTATTTACATTACATGTGACCTATTTCGTATTTTTTTAAAACAAGAAAAAGGGGACATAGACACACATCCACCATCTCCTAAAACATATTATGTCACGTCGAATTTGGACGTGGACACACAGTATGCAGCTATTAAAAAATATATACAATTTCAATACGTTGTTAAACATGTAGTATTACTGTATTTATGTCCATAAATATGTTAATCAAGATGGTTGAATCAAAATATAATGCTGTTCGTAGTAAATATATACTTGTTAAAAATGTCCGAAATACCTACAGCGGGAAAAATATTAAATATTAGTGATGCGCATATAATAACGAATTGCTTAAATATTTTTTATAAACAATTATTTTCATATCCATATATTTTCTCTCAATACCAAACAGGCTATATGTCACAGGTGATCAAATTAGTTATTTAATTGTTCTTAATTTGTTCTAAATCTAGGAAACACATATCGACTTTTCGCTAATGTAAATTTGAAAAATATCGAATTTAATAAAGAAAATTGAATTGAATTTAATAAAGAAAATTGAATTGCAAACTGTGACCGTCCTTAGTGAACACGGAATAATATTTAATTTATTTACTTAAATTATTTTACTATAACACTTCTTTTATGTATTTGACCAGTTAGGGCTTTTCACCCTGTAACGGGCTGAAGATGCCGTAATATTCAAATAATTTAACAGACTAATATTATATTTATTGGTAGCTCTTGAAAAAAAATAACTTCTAGTCGTTAATTTATTTTAAAACATATTTTTTATAAATGATTATGACGTTATCTCTGGTGACATTTATACTTATAAAAAAATTAAATCAAATTGCATAAAACTCATTATTACCAACCAGAACAGACATTTTCTTTATATTTGTAATATTAAACGGTTATTTTCATAACCGAGTACAGATCACAGGTACCGCACATGACTATTGAATGTAGTTTAAACCTCGTATTGATGCACCTGTGAATCGAACAGATATAATGAATAGCCACGTAGTGATGTGATGCAAGAGAACATGGCAAGATGGAGAAAGTTTAAAGAGAATTGATTACCTGAGATCATCGCATGATAAACGGTTATATTACCACATAGTAATAAATTCATGTGTGACTTGAATTCATTTAAAAATATTACAAATGCCAAAAGATCAAATTTTATGTTTTTAAATTTATATTTCCAGAAAAATATCTATTTCGACTCTTATCATACGAATATTTATTAAAATTAAGTTGCAATAAAATGGGGGTATACCGTACTTTGGCAATAAGCACTGGTTTTCTTTTCAATTTGTCACATTCAAGAAATTGTTGTACTTGATCATTCCATGGCACACTCGTATCACAGATTTTTTTAGCCAGCATTTCACCAGGTTAATAAATAAATTGCATATTTGTTAATATAGATGTGGCTTTTTGCTACCTACGATTATTGCTTGTATCTGTAAACGCGTACAACTAACTCCTTTTAAGCAAATGTGGCGAATTCATTCCCTACGAATTTCTGTGGCCATCCTAATGAGCTTGCATTACTCCGCCAATTTTATTGCAGCTACACACGGCGTGGGTGTTTGCACGATACTGCAGTATACTGAACTGTTAGTAATAATGGTATGCTCAGAGCCAATGTACTAACTTAATAGTGCCAAAGACCCAAGCCCATATTCGGAACAACGTAATTGTTTAGCCTACTAGTGTAACGTTTTGTAAACTGTCACCGTGTACAGTGAATACTGTACAAATTATTTTTTATTGAAATACACGTTATAAATTCAACGCTTCGTTAGAGTACATCAACAATGCAAAACAGTATTTTAACAGTACACGTCGGATAAAAGTATGAAAACAGAAGACTCTAAAAGTATCACAAATTCCAAATGATCAAGATTCACTGCACTTGGTGTACATATGCAGTGCCGTATGCACTATCGGGTGTGGAGAGGGAAAAGAATTAGTAGTAACAGAAGTCTACAGTTTTTCAAAAAGGTAAAATCAATATTATGGTAACGATAATGAAATCTGATACTTAATAACTGTATTTATTATCCTCGTGTGTTGCCTTTCTTGGAATGCATGATTATTTAAGCTTTTTGAGACTAAACCGATTTAAAAACGTTAATAATTTACTGAAGTTAAATTTCATCGAGTCCTGAACCTCCACTGCTGTCAGTCCGTTGGCAGTTTACGTCAGAACTCCAGGAAGTCGAATGTCTTGGGAAGATGGACAAAAACTGGGACAGCTGATTGCCTGGCTTGGAGGTAGTTTGTAGCATTTGCTTCACACAGGGAGCAGAATGATGTAGACATTTAATGTAATATTTGGTTTTACTTTAATCTTATTTTGTACGCTACACATCGTGTCAATTTTTTCGCCATTTTAGGGCATTATTTTTCAACAATACCCTAACAAGGCAAAACAATTGACACAATATGTACCAAAATAAATAGTTCGATTTCAATATTATATTCTGGAGTTCTATAAAATGGCAACTCAATCAATATGATGAAATATGTTAAGTATACCCACAGTTTCATCTATGCAGCAAGAGAAGCAATTAATTTATGGGTTTATGAGCTGCATTTATTTTTACACCAACTTTTTAAAGTTTACAATAGTAAGCATAAAATAAGTATTTTTACATAAATAGGTACAAGCAGAAAACGCATAATGTCTTTTAATATCATTCTGTTATGAGCCGTGGAATAATATCGTTATTAAAGTTAAGTGACGCTATTAATAATTAATTGACGTTGAATCTATGTAAAAGACAATGAGGATAGGTTGGCGTTTGGATAAATTATTATTTCAATATTGATTATTGAATCTACAAAGATTGTCGCCAATTAAGCCATAAATACTAGTTTCGAAACGCATGTGGGAGACGAATGTCTATACAAATTATCGTCTATTATTGTTCAAACAATATTTAGTATACCGTTTGCTATTTGAATAGGTACCGATTGCTTAGAACATTTATAATTCACATATTTATCTACCGGTATACAATACGTTTTTATTGATTCAGAGATGGAACAGTTAAAAAATTGCATTTGCAAATAAAATTATTTTATCGTTGTTATTAGATTTAGAAATTTAGAATACTAGTAGCGTATTATTTTATAAAAAGGTTACACATTTGATGAATTTTATAGAGCTTATCTTCCGGAATTAGTCGGCGGAGCTTAGTGGAAGGAGGCGAGAGACTTGTCTCCTATAGAGAGATCTAGTGATGTCCACATGCTCTACATAGGAGCGAACGTGCGGAAAGAAGATTCGAACTGATGTCCGCCTCGTAGTGTATTGGTTAGTGCGTTGGGCCATGCGTAAGATTGCGGGATCTTATTATAAATTAAATATTTGAGCAAATGAAATATGCTAATAGACTTAAGTTAAGAACATTTAAACTGTATTTCTTGTTTTAACGCTGCATAGCTGTAATGCTAATAAAACCACCTCCAAGTCTCGACCCTCTGCCCCCTGTAAACCATAGCTATGTTCATAAAATCTCGCCATCATTAATCTTAAGGCTTTGTATGTGCCGATTAAGGTTTCTTAAAATACTAACCACGTGTAAATTATTAACAGCTGGAGGGTTAAAAGCTTCGAATAGTCAATGCTGGTCATTGTCGGATCAAAAGTCTTGCTAACCTTGCCAGCATCGTCATTAATTTTACTGTGGTTTGCATCTTCAGACAGCTATTAAGTTATAATCATAATTTTGTCGTTTGATACTCCATCTTGATAAATATAATGATATTCATAGATACATCATGATAAAGAATCATGTCAAGTCTATTCGCTATAATTTTTGCCTCTGCGAATTCGTAAGTCGATAATCATAATCGGCTATCTTTATATTTTTACATTTAAAAAAAAAAAGAATAGAAAATAATAGATGCATTGAAAACGGAAACAAAGTATTGCTTACAGCTAAGTATTTAGTTTTTACTATAAATTTAATGAACCTAACATGGCAATGCCTATTTATATTATAATTCTCGTAAAAACACGTAAAATAACACATCTTCCACTATTTCATCCCACACCCGACTTGCAAGCACCATTCTCTGTGTGCGCCGAGCGCGCTCGGGGCTGCGCGCGCACGCCTCATTATGTGCACGGTCTGCGCAACCTGCGCACAAGGTCAGGAGCGCAGGCGGCGTGCGCGCGCATGACCCTACAAGCCTCCGCTACACCCCCGGGCGGCATGGTACAGTCTAGATAAAAGCCTAGACCATCAGCAATACACCTGTGCATTGTATATTTACGATAAATTTATCGACGAATATAAACTACAGGAAAACCCCGATAATAAAGAGAGAAAAAAACATTTCCTCTTTTTTCAATAAACTTTTATAGATTTTTGCGTAGATTTTAATAAGGTTAATAATTTCATATC
>JAGVSP010003859.1:0-18868 GCA_022494985.1 Micrasema minimum
ACATACTCGTATTCTATTTGTGTTGTTTTTTGGGATTATCCGTGTTATGTTTTTTCTCCTCTCCGACATACTCGTATTCATTAAAAAAAGCTTTAAATACTCATGTAATCCTAAAAATTAAATCGCTACATAGAATGCCATTAATAACTTTAAAAAAAAATATTTTTAATTATTTCACTTATTTCTAACGATTTTTAAATCATAAAATTAAATTATGATTAACAAAAAAAAGCGATTCTTGAAATGAAAAAATAAGTATCCTCTTGGTATGTTAGAATATAATAAAAGAAAAATATAGCGAACTTTGCATTTTAAATCATTTTTATGTTACTATTATTTAAACGAGTTGGTAAACTTATTTATAATATTGTAAAAAACATCAAATCTCAAATTTGAATACTGTCATTGACCCATTTTTTTCATTAAATCGTTTTTCCGATCAAACGAAAATAGAGTTTCATCGTTCTGTGGTTGCGGTGTTTATTTTGGGAGCAAAGGGTTAACGTTGTGGGGCTCGGTAAGCAAAAGGGGCTAAATATATAACAGCCTGCAGACCTTGTCAAAGGCCTTTTACCGAATGAGCTAACGATTGGGTGTTTTCACTCAAATGTGGATCTGATGGGAAATTATTCAGGAGAAGGCAATACGACTAAATAATGCTACCTACCTGAAGGCTTATGGTAACTTAATGAAAAATTACGTAGAAAATTCAAGAAAATATTAAGTTATTACATTTATTAAGTCGGTACTGTAGATATAATTGTTTAGTGAATGCATGTAATTGGATGACAGGCCTGTAGCTCAATCACAGATAACTATCGACGTAGTTAAAAACGTGCCAACCACGTGCTAACGCTAACCATTTGACCGATCACAATGAACATACGTCCATACCACGTTCGCGTTGCCGAGCACCATAGATGATAATAAATATCGCGGCTAAACGTCAAACGTCAAATCAAGAAAGTCAACGCGCGTGTCGGATTGTTTATTATGTCGACTGTTTTTCTCAATATTTGGCTTGCTGAACGCCGGCTAAATGCAATACGGCACTCGAGAAAGATTGAATGAAGATATGTGCGAAGAATACATATCTCGGGAAAGGGCTCGCGACTTGATGCGCTCGTGTAATAATCCCGATCGATAACTTTTAACGCGTGTTCCATTGTGATCGCGAAAACGTTAAACATCCATGGGTAAGAAATCGTTATCACGTCGCTTATTACCGAGTCGATAGTGATCTGTGATCGAGGAACTGTTATTGTTAATTACCTTGATTGTGAATACCTTTTCATCTGTATGTTTAATCAAATAAAATAATTATTGATAGCTGACACTGAAGAATAAAGCATCATCTTGCCTTCATGTAACAAATTATCAAGATTAACTGCACTTCTTATACTAATGCAGTTCCTTATGCACCATTGGGTGCGGATTTATAGTATTAGGTATAAATGACGGAAAGCTCGGGCTGTGTTGAGGGAAAGGGAGCGAGATGACGCATGACAGTTCCCTGCAAGATGAGTAGAACTAACGGGGTTCTCTCAAAATGATATGATTATTAGATTATATTATTTGATGGTATGACCCAGGACCGGGAAGAATGCAGGCGATTGGTACATTCTATTTATACGCAATCAGAGGACCACGACGCTCAGCATTGAGCGGCATGGCGAAGAAAATTAGTGAAACAATAAAAATTTTCACTTTCTGAGTATGGCTATTTTTGTGTATGTACATATTATGTATATTTTCCAGTGTCACTAATTCACGTATTGAATATTATCAAAAAAAAACTTTTCACAAACTGTTGTTAGTCTTCAGGTGTTTCCGGTAAGAATCGGTATCGGTATCGGTATCCGGTATCCGGTATCCGGTATCATTCGGTAAGAATCTCACTTGAAATCATAAAGGGTTTCCGTTCAAATGATCGGCATTTTTCTCAATGGATGACAGAGAATATTATACAAGTTCTGATAAATCTCAAAGATAAGGATATTAAATACTTGGCGGAATGGGAAATGTTGGATGCATCAAGTGGTCACATAACTCAGCCAATGTCACAAGCCCTGTAAACGCTTAGATATTCATATTCCCTTCTATATTAATCGACTCTCTTACATTTTTTATACTTTTTTAACCGAATTCACCGAGTTGGATATCTAAAACTAATTTTCGATTAGAAGTCGGAAATTTATTTGGACTGTAACATACAGCAGCCTTCTAAATTGTGTTGACGTATTTATTATTCCTACGTAAATGTTCCAGCAGCCTTATCGCGTTACAACACTCCACGATACCGCAATATACCTACAATCACAGTAATATGTGGGGTCTTTCAAAACAACGATAGAAATTTGAAAGCTTATTAACAGATAGAGAAAAATTTTCATTTTTCATATGTTTATATTACGTACACAGAATAAAAAAATCCCGCGTGTTAAATTTTTTGTGTATTTTGTGATTTTTTTTAAACAATACATGAAAATAAAAATGAAATGTTGTTTTTCTCCTAAAAATTTTTTTAGTAAGAGCGATAATTTACCTATTTTCAATACATTTTAGCGAGCCAAAGAGGATTTTTTTATCTATATTTTCTTTCCTTTTATTAATGCTATCTCCCTAATACAACTTTTGAGACCATCTCAACAAAATCAAAAATAATATATTTTTTTTACTATGGAAAAAAATCATAAATTATTTTAATGACAACTCATTCATGTTGATTTTCAATCAAATAAAAGTTTTCGATTGAAAAACCGGCATACATTAGAGTTCACGTCTTTGAGTAGTAACATTGTGATATATATAACAGCAGTAGAGTTCAATAAAGTAGGGACACAAATTATTGCGACAGGAAAAAGAAAAAAAACCTCCGAGCAGTGGCGGTCAACTTCATGTCAACGAGACGCTGCTAGAAAATGTAGTAAACTGTTATGGAGTTACAATTATTATTTTATTGAATGGCTTTTTTACATTTCTATTCATGTATGTTGGTTTCTATGTAGAATACACGGGGGGTTGCGAAAAAGAAAAATCACTTAACTTGTCTGAATAGATTTATCATTCGTCTCATTTCACGCTCTTTAACCATTTTATTCCTTCACGATACTTTGAAAGGATTTCGCCAACTGTGAATAAAACGATTTAGATCTCTGGAACTTTCTTTTGTAAAAAAGACATGGAAATATTAAATAATTTAATCTTCATAATGTTAATATGACTGAAATCCTTTCAGGTTCATTCATTTACACGAAAAGCAATTTTTCTTACAATTTAATGAGATGTTTTTTTTTATATAAATGTAACGTGGGGAAATACGCCGTTTTTGACAATATGCCGCACTACCAAGAAAACATAACAGTTCCTTAGTTTAAGCATTAACGGAGCTGCAATTGCGCCCATTTTTTCAGTAAAGACACTTAGAGCCCCCGCAGACTAGAGATTTTTTATCGGGCGATAGTTTAGTCGGGCTTTTAATCAGTATGAAGATGTATGCAAGTGCGCATACTACAACGATCCAGTATCGGCCGATTGCTTAGTTTAATAGGCCTTGCGATTGCTTTTATTTATTTAAGGATGCCTCGTATGTTCAAAATGAAATGTCTTTGAGCGCAGCGGTTGGTGGAATCTCTGCAGAAAGCTGTAGAAAATATTAGGCTAAAAAGAGGGTCTATTCGCGGGATCTCCAAACGATACAACATACCTGCACGCACTTTAATGCGGCGCATAGAAGATAATCATTTGTAAAATATTGTGCTATTTTGGACAAGGTAACGAACAAAGAATTATGCATGTATTTTTAAAAATGGAAGTGTGTGAGGCGTGTGAATAGAGTTGTTTAGTTGTGCCCCAATAGTGGGGTTATATAGCTTCTCAAATAGATTTTTTTTTTTAAATTTTAGCATATTTTCTTTTTGATGATAGTCATACTTGGTTAATAAACATACCTCTTTTTGATATTGAAGTTTTGTTGATATTTTTTTTTCGATCGTATCGTATTTCGTGGCCATATTTCCCCACTTAACTCTACATTTGACAGATTAATGAAATCCTAATTTTTAGGTTTTCACAGTTTTTGACGGTGTTATCCCCTTTTTGAGTTAACAATTTTTAAACCAAGGTTTGTGTGATGTTATAACTAAATCAAAAAACATTTTCTCAAGATTTGAGTACCAAGAGAAACCATAATCAATGACAAAAATATGAGATATTTGAAAACATATTTTAAGTTTTGTATATTTTAAATTGTCCCACAATGATTCTAAACTTTCAACTCGTGAGAATATACACATGTGGTCATATAACAATAAATATATTATATTAAAATCAAAGAGATTAACGAAATATTTCATACATAAACTACTACACAAAAAATAAATTTAGATACATCATAAAAGTACGCTTCTTTTTATGAACTACCAAAAATACAGTAAAGTCTATAAATTCAACTTTCGGCTACGGTGCTTTATGTTGTCAGTTACAAGTCTAAAGACCCTTTTTAACGTCTAAACTCCTGGAGTGGGTGACCCCTGTCTCATATATTTTGTAAGAACTGGGTATTTGTATCTTCACTTCATCAGTTTTCAGAAAAAGGACCATTGATCCAGTATTTGAAGAGAAACGAGATACTTTCTCTTGAGAAAACGCTTGTCAGCTATGTTTATTTTGGGAGTTCTTTTTAGTAAGGGCGATTTTCTTTTTGAAACTTGGTACTAAAAAAACCCAACCTAATCAACGTCCGTAAATACATTATGCGTCATTTGGTTGTGATTTTTCACAGTTCTTGTCTTGTCTATTTACTTTTGTTGAGATCGTGGGTTTTCACGGGTAGAATACCAATTCATTCATTTATATGTTTTTTCTTACTTTTTGTGTTAGGTAAGGATACGTTTTCGCCTATTTGACAGATTTGTGTGAATTAGATTTACACTCATTTCGACTTTTTTATTATGCTGCTGATAACCAAAAATCAACATAAATCACTATTTAGCGCACTTTATACGTGACAGAAGACTGCACTGTTTTTTGTGCAGTTATCGACAAAAATAAGAAAAGGCTTTTACGATGGTTTGGTCATGTGGAGTGATGAAAGAACGGCTAAAAAAGTTTAAATGCTAGGGTGCCTGAATGTAGAAGCCGCGGAAGGCCGAGAAAGACTTGGCATGACCAAGTACAACAAGTACTTGAAAGTGGACATGTGAAAAGTTGTAATAATCGGCGTATGTGCATGAGAAGATGTATGAATGTAGAGGAAGCAAAGAAAGTCTGTCAGGACAGAGTGGTATGGCGTTCTATCCTCTCTGCATACCCCTACGGGGAAATGGCATGATGGTTAGTTAGTTAGTTAGTTATAAACTGTCCCGTATAAAGCGAAAACTGTATAGAATATTAAATAGTAAAGTTAATGTTTTTTACGTAAACATTTATGTAGATGTTGATATATTGAATGCTTTTAAAAACGCAAAAAATATAAGTTTATAAGTTTATATTAACAATTTTTTATGCGTGCAAACATACGATAATAACTTACGATCACGCTTAAAAAATATACATATTTAACGTGTCTTCAGACTGTATTTAGAACAAGAAAATGTACAGTTAAAGTTTTCTGAACAAGAAAATGTACAGTTTTCGTTTCCGTATAGAGTGCGCATTAGTGTAGATATAATATGTATGTAAGTAAATATACCTTAATAACAATTTATGGTTATATCTTGAAATTTAAAAATTATACTTGGGGTATACAATACATAATTATACTTATAAATGGGTTAGGTATATTCAAACATTTTTGAAAATCCCCAAATATTATTTTTTAATATCCTTCTATTCTTCCTCATCCCTCTTTTCCCATCCTTTCTTATTACTTAGGCACTACGTATGTGTGTATGTATATATACTTAATTGTTATTATTCAAAACCCGTTATTGGTCATGCAAGCAAATGTTCCAGATCTGTTATTATTACACTTTGTAACGACTGTGTTGGTTTTGTAAATAAATAAATAAAAATTCAAAATTCAAAAAAAAAACTTAGTAATGAAATTGACTTAAGGTTTTGAAATGTTTGCACGGAATGTTTTTGCAGTTTATATGATAATTTATAGATTTTTCCATACACAACAACAAAACACACTTGTTACAGAAGTAATGAGTTATATTTGAAACAATAAAATAGCATTATTTTTTAAAACAATTTAATCTTAAAGTAAAAATACATAAATTGTGTAAAACGAGTTGATCTTAATTTATTATCTTCAACCGTAAAATTATAGAAAGAACTTTTTCATTTGACTGGCATAAAATTAAAGTCTGAATATTTTACGATTTTATTTAAAGTTTTTTTTTTAATCTTAAGCGACGGTTTTTTATTAAGAGGCTTTTCAAATTATTCGTTATGCTAATGAAATAACGGGTATCGAATTTGGTATAAACTAATAAAAGGACTCTTGAACTAAATTTTAATTAATTTGCTTCGTAAATTTGCTTTTGGGTCTCTTAAATGAAATCGTCTTACAAATTGTAGTCTTACAAAAGTGAGTAAAACAATCAAAGATTTATAAATCACTTAAATTAAGCGGCTTTTGCATGAGAAATAATAGAGGTGGTGCGTTTGGTATCATTGAGTGCTAATTCACATACTTATTGTTCAGGACTGACTAATTAATATTTCGTCAAAAATAATGTCAATTCGTCCTGTTGTCCTATGTCATATCCCCTCCTAGCGGCAGGCAACGGAACTACAGAAGTAAACAACAGACAGTCGAGTCAACAACCTCTAACAACAAATCGAACCCCCATCGAATCGAACGCCGGGCCGTGCTCTTGTTATCAAAATCGTTAAAAACCAAATGAAAATCTACAAGTGTAATTCTGGAGAGCCGTGCAGAGGAAAAACCGTGAGTCCCTTTTCCCCTCACTTTCCCGGATTGACATTTGTATTAAATCGAACATCGCGTATAATTGTCACCCGCATTTCTTCAAAACGTGGTACGAAGAAGCAAGCACCCTGCTTACAGTCCCAGGGCTATCGAAAGAGATATCGTACACCTATATACATGTTTTTCCAGTTGTTAATTCGTTTGGAAATTAAAAAAAAAACCTTATGAAAAAAGATGTCTCCTGCTTGCAAAAAGACATCCCATACAATATAATCGTAAAATATTGTACTGTTGGACTATTTGATGATGAAAGGGTTTTATGATCGCCACAATTATCCATAAAATATCTCGGCTGAGAAACACTTCAATAATTCGATTAATAAAATAAACAAATACGCAATAATGTGGATTCCTTCAGGGCCTTAAAACTATTTATCAAAGTAATCCCGAAAGGCAAAAGTCACATCAAAACTTGAGTAAGAAAAGTTTAAACATCTGAACATACAAACATTTCGGTTGTAGTGTTCTTCTGACTACTGATACCCCCCTTCTAATCTGCTATCAAAAGTTTATTATATTGCAATTAAACCTTTAGAATGAACAGAGTGTACCAGAGATGGCAAATTTGTGACCTGTGAGCCAAGATTGCCAGTTTTTTTTAAAGTACGCCTAAGAGCGGGTACACATAAGGCCGTTTTGAAGTGCGCGCTTTGGTAACGCGTATTTTAAAATATAGAGGTCAGTCAAAGATGTACACACTCAAGCTTCTGATCAAGCGCGCGTCAGACGCACGCTGTCAGGTTTTCGTTCAAACGCGCGCGCGGAGGACAGCTGCGCGCTTGTTATACATATATGCGCCGCCATTGTGCCGTACATTTGATTGCGCGCTTTCGTGTAGGACGCATATTGTTGAAAATAAGTAGGTACTAAGTACCTACCTCAAAATTACTCGTAAACGAGTGGGGCTGTTAATTAAATTTAAAAAAAGTACAAACCTACCTACCTTAAAAATGGAATATTCAAACTGAATATTTGTCAATTTTCGAACTGAGCCTGTAGTACCTATTAGTATGGAAATCCTGGTAACGCTCGTTAAACGCCGTGCCAAGCGCGCTGTGTGTGCGCTGCTAACGCGCGCCGAACGCAACGCCGCCGCCGCGGCGTTCGAGCGCCTAATGTAAACAGTGTTTTATTTAAATAGGTGTATTATGTCTGCATTAATTAATACATATTTTAAGATACTTTTGATTTCGGGTTTTTGTTTCATATTAAGATAATTCCTCCCAAGTCAAGTCCACGTCCCGCAGCTCTGACGCAAACTGCCGACGAATTGTCAACAGTGCACGACCGGGACGCCGAGAACCTGATGCCTTGTAAAATAGGCAAGCATGGTGGCGGCTCTCGGGAGGCATACGTAGTATATGGCCTAGCCAGCCGAAACGCCTTCGCCGGATGACAGTAGATACCAAGAGTTGCTGTGTCCGTTGCCTCACCTCTGTGTTCCTTGCAAAGTCAAAACACCGCACACCTAAAATTCTTCTAAGACACCTACACCGTGGACTTGACTTGGGAGGATGCGCGGGAGCTGGCGGCCGATCGCTTGGCCTGGAGGCAGTTTGTGGATTCCATATGCTCCACATAGGGAGCGGATATGGTATAATGAATGAAAATTAAGATAATTAGAAAAAAGCTTTAAAACGCAGCGATATTTTAAGCGTTTCACCAACTTGATAATTCCTAAGATGTGGTTCAACAAATGTGTTTAAATGCATTTTAAAAATAAAAGACACAAGTACTCGTTATTGAAAAATAACCGTGTTCTTTTTATTGTCAGTCAGATAAATTGAAATATTTTTACGAACCAGCAAATTTTATAAATATTAAATCAACGTTTTTTAGTATACATGAACATTTATATTAAAATTACTTATCTTAGATCTTCGAACAAGAATTTCATTGAACTGACATTCCATACTTGAAAAGTACTTCCGGGTCTGAGATGTCTAGTTACCAACTACGTCACTCACTACGTCATCAATAGGCATCTACGTCATCAATAGGCATCTACGTCACACGTATCGTGTATTGGCCTAAGTGCTGGACGCTTTAGACGGTGGAAATTTATAATAAGTGGTGTTATGAAATTAACACTGCGTATGTTTTTAGGAAATTTGTTTGGAAACGCCCTTTCTAGTGAATTCTTGTTCGGGGGTCTTTGATGTGCATTTTTCTGGATTCACCATTGACCTATGCATAAAGTACTGATGTTTTTGAAAATATATTGAATTTATACAACATTTTTGGCGTGTTCAAATACTTGTACACACATCTGGATTTTATCCCAAGACGGGAGTAGGGTATATATTTTATTTTTATATCCCTACAGAGAACAGTAATAAAGTATTTGACTTATAAATACTTAACTTCAATATCAATGCATAGATGGAGCTTTTAACGCGCTGGTGGATGATTCTCGATTCGTAACATTATTATTTTTATTCCTATATATTTTTACAAATTACGCGCATCCTATTCACAGCTGGTCTTCTGAGTTCATGCGCGGCGCATAAGGGTCAGTGCGGCGGGTGAGTGCGAGCGGGGAGGGTGCGCACGCCGCTCGCGCAGTCCCGTCCCATCAAGGACGCCCCGCCTAGGGTGACCAAGTCTTTACTATTTCTAAGGAATCATTTGGGTGCACTTTTCTTTTTTTTTATTTGAGAAAGGACATGTTTCTTTATTGAAATGGGTTCTATTAACGATACTGAATTCAGGGTTTTTTTTGTTAACTGACTAAAAAATAACCCTGTACTATACAAAAACAAAAATGTTACCTGGTGTGGGTATTCGCTAATAAGCAGAATGGGGAATGTTGTGTAGTACATAAAGTGGCCACTTAAACCCAGCCAATGACAGATCACAAGCCATGTAAACGCTCGAATATCCATAATCCTGAATTTGAAAAAAATCTACCTCATCTCTGTAACGATATAAAAATGAAATATATTAAATTTAAATCCGAATTTGGAACTTTGATTCTGTTTGCTATCACTGAATTATTTCGTATAAAGCATAAACTACAAGCGAATATGAAAGCTTAGCTCTGTACTGTGGGTGAAGTTGTACGTACGAGTATCAATAGAGCTCTGAAGACTTAGCAGCATTATTTGGTATTTGCCAAAGGGCTTAAACTTTTGATAGTTGTAAAGTGTTAGCTATTAACCACACTTGCAACGCCTTGCGCTAGTAGCAAGATATTACAAACAACCATGCGGTTATGACAAGATTGTTTTTAAATTGCGGTTAAAATTTACTTTTCTTAAACTAAAATATCTTGTACTTATAATCTGTTAAAGAATTATTGTTTTTGAAAATGTTTTTTAATAGTTTGATTTCTGTGCGGGCTTAAAACAAAAAATATATATATTTCATTTTGTATCCCTACATGAAATATTTATTTACATGTGATTTTCATATTAATATTTCATGTGTGATATCTTGGACTGGTTCTGAAGCGTAAGACTGATCATCTTACCTTCATGTATTAAAATGATCAAGATACACTGCACTTGGTGTTCCGATGCAGTGCCCTATGCACCATTGGGTGCGGATAAGGGAAAGTAGTAGTAGTAGTATCCATCCCTACAGAGATGAGGAAGAATTTTTTTAAATTCAGGAATTACTTTTGTCTCCATTTTATTAGCGAATATCCACATGCTGTAGCATTTTTTATTTTGTATATATTTATGATACGAATTTATTACGAATTACTTACATTTGGATCGAATGATACTGAAACTTTTTAGTTTATTGTTTTTTTTACAAATGCTGTAGAAATTATCCTAAATTGTTTACTTTCAAACGTGAATTATTAACAACGATTGTTTTCTTTAATTATTAATTGATGGTTAGGGATTATTTTATACGTAAAAAAATTGCCTATATATTTCAAAAAACATTTATTAGATATACATTTTATGCTATTTTTCTGTGAGAAAAAAATGCCCAACAATGTATTGATCCCTTTATTTACGATTATGGAAATCAATAAATATGTTTTATTTTATTTTTTATTTGATTAAGAAAACAACAGCCATATACATAAAAATGAACACAATTATTAACAATATTATAAACCACTTAAAGTTTTTCTATATGTTGACAGATAAATGAAAATTAATTAACAGTGTACGTAATAAAGGGGGAATTAGTCTACAAAAGCAGATAGTACAACATTGTGAGAAATATAATAACGATTTACAATAATAATGCATCATGCATGACAATATTTTACAGCAAATATAATACAATAAATAAAAAAATTTAAAATTGTCAACAATTTATATTATTTTTACTGCAATGTATGTTTTTCTTGGTAGATTTAATAAAAATGAAGTAGCTTTCAAAGCTTTTCAACTTAAGTATCCGCATAATATAGGAAAGTTTTCTTGTTGTTAAAAGGTTTTTATGTTCCTATACTAATACTGTGTTGTGGTAAATCCAATGCGGATCCAAACAGCCATTCGTAATCTTGTATTGAATCTCGGATTACAAGAAATAACATAGGTAAGCTTGAACGTTCCTACCTTTTGTATAGATTTTACCAATTATTTAGTTTTTTTTATATTTTAACATATTTTGAAGAATTTTTTGATACGAATGTAAAATAAGAAAATAAAAAGATTTAAAACGTTTTTTTTTCATTCTTAAATGATAAAATTTCTGCACAAAAATATTACTAACTACCTAACCAACACGCCATTTTTTTGTAGGGGTAGGCGGAGAGGATAGAACGCCATACCACTGTGTCCTGACAGACTTCCTTTGCTTCCTCTACATTCATACATCTTCTCACGCACATTCGCCCGATTATTCCGACTTTTCACATGACCACTTCAAGTACTTGGGTACTTGGTCTTGCCGTGTCTTTCTCGGCCTTCCGCGGCTTCTACATCCAGGCACACTTGCATTTAAACTTCTTTTAGCCGTTTCTTTCATCACTAATTCGCTCCACATGACCAAACCATCGTAATAGCCCTTCTTATTTTTTTTCGATAATGCTTATCTCAGCCTTGCACTCTGCTTTAATTTCGACATTTGTACACCAAGGTGTACACCATAGGTGTACAAATGACGAAATTAGAGCAGATTGCAAGTCTGAGATAAGCATTATCGACCAAATTAAGAAAGGGCTTTTACGATGGTTTGGTCATACATAGTCTTACCACACATTCGCCACACACATATTTAAAAATATTGTGGTCAAAATATAATTTTTTTTAACATTCAAAAGTTAATTTTGGAAATAAACTCTGGTTTTTAAAATTATAAATATGAAATAGGGTAGCTATGATTGACATAATACTCGTATATTACCCATTCGCGAAAAAAAACATACGATTCGGTCGATCGATTTTTTTTCGTTGGAATTTTTCGATGAGAAAATGACAAAAGTTTGGTAAAAATATGTTCACGTCTAAAAACTTCTGTTTTATACCTAGTTATATTATATTTATAACTAATATTGTACTGGCTTTTGCGTAATTAACAAAAATCCGATTAACCCGATAATAAATATCAGGTTGTCAGTAACAAGTAGAAACCTTAGAAATATATTTATATTAATACAACTCAAGAAAATTTTTAAAAATATTTTACCAGAATATCAATCAGGACAAAACACACCTAAAAATCATTTGTTAAAATCAAACAAACACAATATAAATATGTACAATGTACATATTATATCTAGGGGTAAAAAAAAAAAACGCAGTGATCGTAAATAATCTCAATACAAGATAGAGAATTATTACGATACCTACATATTTTTATTTATTTATTTATTTAATTTGTACAAAAATACTTTGCACTCCCAATTGAGTTACAAAACTCATTCTGGGACAGATATTAGAAAAAGAAAGACTAAATATTACAATATTTCAGATTACAGAGTTAACAATGCTAAATCTAAAAATACAATAATCACAAAAGGAACAATATAGAAAAATTAGCCATTATCATTATTAATAAAAATATTTAAAAAGTAGTCTTTTAGTGCTTTGTTTTGGGATTTCGCCGTCTTTTGATTTTGAATTTCGTTTGGATTAATCTTATGCTTCAGCGTTAGTCCAATCAGTGTTTAAGGGGGCCCCTTGTGGGCGTTTTGGAGGTCTGGCGGGCGTTTTTAAATTCAAGTGGGGCATTGTGTCACTATAGAAAAACTACACTTTCACGCAAAAAATTAAAACATTGACACAAAACTCAATGAAACAAGGGCCCATTCAAAAAGGTTTAAAAATAACCTATGAGTGAAATTTTAGATTTTAAAGACAGAAAAATGTAGGTCCAATGTATCACATAAGAAATATTATGTGATAAAAAACACTTGAACTACCTACATTCAAGTAAATATTTCGTATCGACCCTGTAATGTAGCCTAAATTTCGAATCCGCGTCCTGGTAGCCGTGATAAGGATTTTTACCATGGCTATTTAACGACCTAACGATCACAATGGAACACGCGTTAAAAGTTACTGATCACGAGGCGGCATCAAGTTATTTCTTAATCAGGGTTTTAAGTACAAAGTCCCGATTTGTAATAGCAACGTTATGTTTGGCCGCGATACGACGATATCATGATTGTTTTTTTTTTAATGTTTGTCTACCTATGTAAATATTTAAATAAATTTCATCATTATAAAATATACACATAACGCATATCTATTTGGAGGATATGGTTTCCACAAATTACCTAAGATATGCAAGCAATCGACATGCGGTTCTCGTTCGACTTTCAGGCCCACATGATGTATTTTAAATTGAATAACAAAACTCGTAGTACAACCCAAAAACTGGTGAATCTACATCATGCTTCGGACTCGAATGTGTAGTGACGTAAGAATCTGAGCAATTTTTTTTTCTTCTTGTAAAAGCTTTCATAAGTAGTAGATAAAAAGATAGTAAAAATTTTCATCAAAATTCTTATAAAATTCGGTTTTCCTCTTGTTTTCTTCATAGATAGTGGGTATTATTTTGACAAAATAAATTATATTCGATAAAAAAAAATTAAAAACAATTTCACTTCTTACTCAATTTTTTCGATAACATCATATTCCTACATTTTTATACATAGATACTACATATATGAAAATAATAATTGAAAGTGAATATCATACTTAATTCATAAATTATTCAAAGAATGTATGAACTTCACTAACGAGACCTACTAGCAAATATTTCTACAAGAACATTAATTGAAAAATCCAAAAGAAGTACATTAATCTTGTTGGCTGTTAGAAATAAATATTAAAAGTGGCAATTCGTTAGCCTCATTAATTAAATATGAACTTTGAAATTAGTACTTACATTAAATTTTGTTTGAGCCCAAAAAATCTCTGAATATTTTTTTCAAAGATATTGAATATTCATACTCTGCGCTTGAATAAGTAAGAAAAAAAGGGCAATTTCAAGATCACATTTTACAAGGAATTATTAAAGATGTTTTAGTATTTAATGTTGTTCCTTAAGTACCTACCCAAGTATGAAACTAAAAAAAATTATAGAAGGGGTGGATTATTTAAAAGTCAAAGTGAAATTTTTAATTCAGAAAATGATCTAAAAAATCAATTAAATTATTGACCAACTAAGAAACTTAAGCCTATAATGTTGAAACCAATCTATTTTTTTTTTCAAATTTTTATTTTATTTTATACACTACACAAATAAAGTGACTGTTCAAACAGTTTAATAATGACCTAACAGGGCGAAACAATTGTCACAACAAAAAATGTAGTATTTAACCCTCGCCTTGCGGTAATGTCACCCGCGTTGCAAAATTTCATTAAATAATTAATACTCCGTTAATAATCAAAATATAACACTTAACATTTTCGGTAATCTTCAAGCAAATCTTTTTACACCGGAAAAAAAATTTTTGATACATTTAAAAATTGTTGGTAGTTACTATAAAAATATTTTTTATCTGCATGTTTCAGAAATTTCATACGAACATCGTGTATTTTGCAGTAAACAGAGGACTTTATGATTTTTTTAATGCGTTTTTCACCTTTAAAAAAATGTTAATGAGTTGTTATGACAGATACGGAAGAAGATGCCCGTTACAGGGTGAAAGCGCTAACTGGTCAAATAAATAAAAGTGTAAGAATACCAAGTATTTTTAATTAACTTTAATTAGTTATATTCAAATAATTTAACATATATTTATTTTTATTTCTGAATTGATTCTAAAAATCGTAGCAGAATCTTCACAACTTTCCCAAACTCTTCTGCTACTTATCCAAATTTGGTTCGAAAAATTTACAAAATCCACGCGGAACATTTTAGGAGTACAGTACTTTGGGAAAAGCTGTGAAAATAGTGAAATCCTATTAAGTAGATCGGAAAACTATCTTGTAGAAGGGAGGAAAATGGCTGTAAGGTAGTTTGATGATCTGATCTGCAGACTATGCACTCCAATATTGGATTTCAAAGTAGATAGAACTCGAGAATTTTTAAATCAAGCAGCCATTTTTACTGAGAATACAAAAATCTCATATTATATCTACAGGTGTTCCACGGATAATTTGTCTAAAGCTGAGCAAAGGAAATAATCGTCATTTCTATTATGTTATATTTTATGGTTTATGATTTTTTTTTTCTTTTAGATTTTTCCACCGTCATTCAGATTTTTTATTGATTTCGATTAGAGGAAAATTGAAATCCATTAATAATGATACTTACTCGTATCTCACAAAAATATTCAAAGTTCTGATTTTAAAGTAAACAACTATAAAAATACTTTTTGATATAAAATACTCCATTATTTAAAGAATACAGCTCAATATATTTGAAACAATATCATTGTTCTCATTATTGGATAATTTGATTTCCAGGAAAGTCTATTGAAAGTAAAATCGTATGACATTTACAATAATTGAATCAATTTCTTTAAACGGTTTCGTTTAATTTAAATCAACGTTTCATTTCGATTGTTTAAAGTACTCGTATATTGACTTTAAATAATAATTGCCATTTTATTGAAGAAAAGAACAGTACACTCTTTAACTGTTGATTAAACAGCGTTTTTATCCTATTGAGTTTTTACATCAAGCAGTAGGGATGAGAAATGGATTTCACCCCTTTTAATTATAAAGTTAAACGGAAAAAACGTTTTTAGTATATAAATCAATCAATTGCCTTCAGACTCATGCCAAGGTTTTATTAAAATACAGCTGTATTTAGGTAACCCTTATTTTTCAAACTCAATCACATTGGGCTTTACGGATTTTCAATAACGTTTTAAACTGTGAACGCTTTCATTATTATTTAATCAAACTTATTTATGAAAAAGTTAACAGACTGACTCTTACTTTTTCCCTAATATAAAAATACTACTATTTTAATTAAACTTTCCTTATCCGCACCTAAGTTTGTGGTGCATAGGGCATGATGAATCAAATAATCATGTTTAATACTGACTCTTACTTTCCATTTGAACAAATTACCCATCGATGCTTTTTATAGACTATTTATAGATTCTGTATTGAATTTTTTTGTTAATCTACCTTATTTAATAATTTTTAATATTCATATTCTTTTTCGATGTTTGTTATATATTTTTTTGACCCTTAGGTAGATTACAAATTCACAGATAATTTATTTTGGGATATTACTTTGGGGATATTAAATTTATTCAATTTGTTAGACCGTAGTCCAAAAAGGAATCATGATCGAATAATTTATAAAATAGGGTACCTCAGTCCTTTTCCCAATTATCTTTGCTCTATTTGTCCACATTTAGGACGGATATAAATTCTGAGTAAATTATTTACATAGAAATGATACTTTCTACGGACGATTATATTTCCTTTATTTATCAAAGGACTAGAAAAGGACCATTTTAAGTTTATCGATAAGAACAATATTTCTGATTTCCGTTCGATTTTTGATAACCTTCGTTCTGATAAACAATCTAACTCTATAGTATACGATTTAATCAAAATGATATAATAAATTTAAAGTAACGATAAAAATAAATACTTTGTATGTAAGTTGTTGTGTAACATGGTGTAAGTGCGAACAAGAATATTGATTTATTTTTTTAAATTAAGCAATCTATGCAATCTTCTGATATTTGCATATATTTCAATTAATACTATTTTCGATGAGGCCTGAGTGGCTTGTGCTTGAAAATAGGAACGGATTGGTAGCGGAGTGGGAATTCGAACCGGGAAACACTAGACTCTGAGACCACGACGCTACCACTGAGCTACCACCCGTTTATTATACATTCAGTGTCTATTTTAAGTACAAGAGAATACTTTTTTTTGTAACGTTGAAACTAAAATAATTAATAAATAATTCAATCATTATAACAACAATATTTATTTATATTACATAATCTTCGAGCATGAAACTAATGTTTTTATGAAAAAAATTACAAGTAATTTTAGTTAAGGAATATTCCCATATAATTTAAACGTTACTGCGTGTATTTGTTAATTTGAAACACAAGTAACTGGGAAACATTAAAATTATGAATGACTTATCTCAAAAGTAACGTTTATCTGTTATCTCAAATAGCGGAAACTCAAAATGCAAGAAAGCAAGATTTACTTATGACATTTATGAACTGCGATTAAGATCCTTCAGTTTGAACGTTTTTGGATCTTTATTCAACTTTGGTGAAATTTCTCCTTTATCAATTTTCAAGTTGAGGATAAACGTCCCTTGAAAACTTGCCTTATTAGGGTGGCAGTGACGTCACATTCCGCCGTATTGGAAATTCCTACCATTTCTTGTATTTCACTGTTTAACTGTGCTATAAACAGCGATTATGTAAACGTAGAATATAATATAGAACGGTGTTATTACATGTATAATAAGGGCGAAATCCTTCAAACAATTATTGTTAGGGGCTAGAATAATTGCGAAAATAATCTATTCGCTTTGTAGCTGCAGGACGACTTGCAATCTAGCCTCTCTTTAAATGTACAGCGCTTTTGAGGCGATTTTGCGTTAAAAGAGCGCTTTAAAAATTATCCTTTATATAAATAAAAAATACGTTTAATGACATATTTAAATTATTAAAATATTTACAAAAATCTAACTCACTAACCATCACGCCATTTCCCCGTAGGGGTAGGCAGAGAGGAAAGAACGCCATACCACTCTGTCCTGACATACTTCCTTTGCTTCCTCTACATTCTTAAACCTTCTCATGCACATACGCCGATTATTCCGACTTTTCACATGTCCACTTTCAAGTACTTGTCGTACTTGGTCATGCCATGTCTTTCTCGGCCTTCCTCGGCTTCTACATCCAGGCACACTTGCATTTAAACTTCTTTTAGCCGTTCTTTCATCACTCATTCTGTCCACATGACCAAACCATCGTAAAAGCCCTTTCTTAATTTTGTCGATAATGCTTATCTCAGCCTTGCACTCTGCTCTAATTTCGACGTTTGTAACACGTATCATACATAGTCTTACCACACATTTGCCTGAATGATCGCATTTCAACAGCATTCAGTTACTCTCATCCTTCTTTTTCCACATAAGGGTTGGTACCAGAACTCCGTTGTGTACTGCCAATTTTGCTTCTTTCGATAAGTTTTTATTTGCCACTATCGATTACAAAAAATCCACTCTTATTTAATTACAAATAATAAGATTTGCTTCGTTTATATCACTTTAGAAATAGTGGGTATATCCGCAAAGAATTTATGAAGAACTGAACTTTTTTTAACAAAACAAAAGCTTTGGTAGTTTTTTCTTCGCTTGTTTTTCACTGACACTAACAATGAAATCTCTAATTAATTTGTCATAGCATTTCATTGTGTAAACGAGGAATAAGGTTTGATATTTCCTTTAAACATGGAAATAAATTCAGCATGTATTTGATGTTTTACTGAAGATAAATCCTGGCTTATCATGAGTGCTCAGAAAAAAATCTTTCCAAGCTTCAAGGGGATTTACAGACTAAAAGAC
>JAGVSP010003860.1:0-17481 GCA_022494985.1 Micrasema minimum
AATTCTACCTGTAGAAAAAGTCGACAACTATGTTTAATCTTGGTCACAAAATCACCATCGGGCAGAGACAATCAGACCAGCGAGGTGGATAGAGGATAAATCTCTCTTGGGTGGCTTTTGGAAAGCTAAATTCCACATTCCGAAGCTCCATTCCCAACTCACTCAAGACTCGAGTATTCAACCAATGCATTCTGCCCGTCCTTACTTATGGCGCGGAAACAATGACTCTGACCAAGCAATCCTCCCATAAGTTGCAAGTTGCACAGAGGAGCATGGAGAGGATTATGCTTGGAATAACATTAAGAGACCGAAAAAGGAACGATTGGATCCGACGCCAGACAAAGGTCTGCGACGTGGTGCAGCGAATTGCTTGGTTGAAGTGGAAATGGGCCGGTCACATAGCCAGAATGACGGACGACAGATGGACGAAAACGCGTTCTGGTGTGGAGGAGACGAGGAACCAGAGGCCTCAAGGACGTCCCACCGATGAATGGGTGGACGACATCAGGAAGTCTGCTGGAAGACAGTGGATGGGGACGGCGCAGGATCGGGAGGAGTGGAGACGGCAGGGGGAGGCCTATGTCCAGCAGTGGACCTCAACGGGCTGAGATGATGATGAGGTAAATAGCTTGTATACTGCTCTACATTTCACCATTAGACACACTGGTCATACTTTTGTTTATATTAACATAATTAAAGCTATGGAATTCCCATTAAAAGTAGTGATAGTTTGAATTATACATCCAGTAACGCAAGGAGGCTGTTTTAGTTCGAATTTTGGTACCAGCAAACATCGGCCGAATCCTACTTCTAACTTTTGATAGCAACATTACAATACCTTTCACCTAAGAACTGGTACAGTAAGATTCCCATATTATTTAATTGCAAAGATTTGTTTAGTTAAATTTAGTGAGTGTTTAATACGTTGATTAGAATTTATATGTTCAATAAAAAATATAGCTAACAATACAAGGTGTCGTCAGACCCCTGAATACCGAAGGTAGCCCATGATATTACTATGGGGTTAGGGTATTTCCCTGCACCAATTATACCGCTTTGTGGCTTGATAGATCTGAGGGGGCGATATAGTCCCTAAATCCCCTGGGGAGTTCATCAGTAGATCGGGATACAAGCATATGCTACACATATGCTAATCTATGAATGACTTATAGTTTTTTTACAAAATCCGGCTTGATTAACAATAAAAATAAACTGTTTCACATCTTCTTCTCAAATTCGTTAATCTTACATACCTTGGATGTATGTCACACAAGCAGGGAGTTTACATAAGCTCTTCCATCTACTGAATGTCATAGATACTGTGAGTAAGTTTTTAAATAATGCATCATGTTAAATTTAATAATTCTTGACCAAACTGGAACGGAAAGGCAATTACAATAATACAGTACCATGACTCAGCAACCCCTTGTTATAGATCGCGTCTTGGAAAAAGAAACGCTGCGGCTAGCGCTTAATTGACGCGGGTGGCGGCACATGCGCAAACATTACCCCATCCACTTTCTTCAAAGGCTTCTTTTTACTACGCGAACCTATACTTTAACTCTATCACGCATCACTAGATCGTCCCACTCCACCCGGACTGTCGATTTGAGTATTCCCCATGGACCTCTTCAGTCACGCTATTTTAGCAGATTTAAATTCTTTCAGTGACCTGCAAATGCATAATCCCATTAAAAAAATAAAAGTAATCCAATGAAGTTAAGTCAGAGGGCGACAGCATCGATCAGTCAAAAAAGTTTAAATCATTATGCAGCCACCCTCACGATCCCTCTTTCACCATATCGAAATTTTCTTTTTTCTTCTCATTTTTATGCAAAACTACAAAACAAGAATACAATTTAAAACAATTACAAAAATACCGTAAAAAGCTCAAACAATACAAAATTACAAAGAAAAATTATATTATAACTGAAACACATCGAGTACAAGCACCCAAGGAAAGATTCCGACAGCGAGACAAAATTCACACATCCATGACCGGCGAACACCTGCACAGAATAAAATAAGATAATCTAGCGTACAAAGTAAAAACTTAATAATATTAATGTGCACTCAATCTACTTTAAAATTATAATAATCTAATCAAGCTTTACGATATGAGGTTGTTTAATTTTTTGTAAAATTCGAGCATAGTTTGGCGACGTCGCAAACTACGGTAAAGCGAATGATTCACGCAAGGACTTTTATTGGGAATTGAACCTTGCTTTAGATGGTTTTTTTATTGTTTATCAAAATTGATTCGATAACAAGTTATGGAGTGCAGAACCATAAGAGTTACTTTATTGGATTTTAATAATGCAATTATGTATTTGATTTGCGTTAATATAATTAAAAACACATGACATATTTCTGCGTCTGTAAAACGCGTTTGTTAATTGTATTAGACTTTTGAGGTTATCCTAAGCATGAAAGCAATCTAAGAGTATCCTTTCTGTATATGAATAATTATCTATTTAGTCCTGTAATTTTATCTCCCATATCTGCCCCACCTTCAGCATTTTTATTCCGCTTTTATAGTCGGCAGGCGAACATTAATTCGAGTCAATTGTTTACGCTTTGGCATGATTAACGATGTAACATTGCGAACACAATATATTTGGCTCATATAAAAACAATTGGGTTTGTCGTCAGCTAATAAAACTAGCTAGGGGGGAAGACAATTAAATACTTTTTGTATGCCTTGATCTTGCAATTAATATTCGTTGGAAAAAATAGAAGAACTAGAGTAAATTTTTAAAGTGGTCCTGTTATTGCTCAATTACCATTACTTTGCCAAAGCACATTCTAATGGTATTTCATTCTGATATCACAATGTTTATCAAAATTGATCGATTCCGTCGCTGCACCAAGCGTTACATTAAATTTGTATTTTCATACATAAATCCGACCACAGATATTCCTGCGTCTGGTGCGCGGTTAAGAGAGGTTACCATTTTAAAAGCAATAAGGTCATTTTCTTATTAAACTTACACATTTTTAATATAGAGTCTACACGATTTTCATTTTATCATGAAAACCCAACATCTTTTTAGGACTTAATTCGTTATATAGAAAATATACCCAGCTACAATTGATCGTATTTATACGTTATAGCCTTGAAAAAAATCTAGGTATGAATAATCACAGAAAATTAGTGATCATGTTATTGTAAATACCTACTTTTAAACTAGCCAATATTATTTTGATTTAACAATGTTTTTTTCTTCATTAAAATCATCTGTCTAACTCTACTAGTTTTTTTTTCCTTCCACTCTGTTGTCTTCTTTTTAAATTAGTATAAGTCTATTTATGTAATTTATAACATTTATATTTTATTTATTGGTAAACCAACATACTGATCGATAACATATAACATATACATCAACCATTAAGTAACTCAACTAATTAAATCATCACGGGAAAGAACCCACAATCACTCTGTTCCTGGCAAACTCACTTATCTTGCTCATACAACTTCTCATGCACGCACGTCTAAATTCCTTCATCTCCAACTATGCCCACATACTAAAACTTGGTTTTTTAATCAACCACATTCTTTCTCCGGCCATCCTCGACTTCTAAGTCGAGGCACATTCGCATCATAAACAATTTCAGCTTTTTTTCATCATGAGCAAGATGGAAAAAAAAGCACTCGATAGCGCGATACTGAGCCACTGCATAAACCTTCAGTGAAATAAGTTGGAATGGGGGTGTAAATAAATTAAAAAATGAAAAATGAAAGTACAGTTGTCAAAAAAAAAATCTATGATTGCCAAAAAAAAATTTCCTTTTTATTGTATGATGAACATTTCAGTCTGAAAATGACAGTTTGACAAAACATTACGTTTTTATAGTAACCTAGCAACGCTGCAACGGTTGCCATGGGAACATAGAATTGTTTACGGCACCAAGTTTTTGTATGGGTAGTGGCCTAATGCCTCTTCTCTTTGTTCTATATTCTTTGATTAGACATTATAAGCCAAGTGGATACATTTAACTATATAGCGGAATTTTATCCTTTATATAAATTACTGATTGAAAAATAAAACTTTTGGATATTGAAACTCGTATGAAAACACTAAAAAGAAATGCTCGAATAATATGATTGTGATGTGTGATTTATTTTCACAACAAAGGAAAGTTTATGAACATTATTAGATTTCACAATAAAAAAAACCTTATCATAGAAAAATAATAGAAATAATAAGAGAGAATTGGATTGAAAGACGGTCCAAGAGAAAGTACCAAATTCAGACTATTGAATTGAAAAGCTGTAGAAAAAGATAAGTTAGTTTTTTTCGAGGGCTTTCGGGCTTGTATTGGATAAAATTTGCAAAAATTTGCAATAATGGTAAAACTTTTTTCTAGGTTTATTTTGAGGACTAATTCGGATGCTGATTATAATGTACTATCTGCTTGCTTTGCCACGAATTGTTTATGTTAGTCGTAAGAAAAAGTACTAACATCTCAACATTTCGTGAAAGGAAATTACAGTGACAATCTGACGTAATTCTTTAAAAAGAAATGATTTTTGGAATTAAGAAATTATCATACACCTGTTTTTTGGTTGGCCAATTTAATCAGGTGGTGTCAGAAAACATTTTTATTTTTTTATTCTTACATGTTTTTACACACCCACATCACACGTTATTTAACACATACACCGTAATTTTATTTTAATTTTTTTTTTCGTTGTAGATATTTTTCCCCAGTTCATACAAAACATTTTGAAAATTAGATTACCATTCTCAATGGTAATCTATTTTTTTCTTTGTTTCTTGTATTGTGTCCGTGTTGATTTTGACTGTCATAAATTTTTTTCCAGAGTTTAGAGTTCGTATTAGAGTTTATAATTTTGAAAACAAATAATTAGCCCTGTAAATACCTGTGCTTTCATATTCACATCTCATAATAATCTCGTTTGTCGAGATTTCATCGTCTTATATTATAGTCAAATTATTTACGTTATTTCTTGGGGATTCCCGTGGCATGATTGTTTAAACACAAGAATCACTAAAACAAATAGTTCAAAAAATAAAAAAAAAAAATTTTTTATCTAGACTAGGTATTTTGCGATGTGTTCTTCTCCATTATCATCAAATAATTTACATAAAACTTGAAATGCTTATACTATTACCAAATTTACCATTATATAGATATGAAGGCAGGTATCAACTATATAAACGCGACGAGAAGGAACAAGAAAGTGAAAATATCGACCCTTCGACAAATGTAGTAAGAGCCAAAACTCATTTAGGCCAAAATGGCCTCTACGACATTGGTTGCTAGAAGCGTTGGCAGAGCCATTTTGGCCTTAATAAGTTTTGGCTTTTACTACATTTGTTGCTGCAAGGGTCGATACTCAGTTTCAAGAACTACCCCAGCCCATTGCGGATTCCTGAACTTGGAGGCATAAATTGTCAGGCGTTTACCACCTTCGCAAATTGTCTTCTTTATTTTATCTACGGATTACCTGAAAATATATTCACGTTTATTTTCCTAGACCTAGAGATACTTGAGATAAATTGAAAATGCTGTATTTTACCTAATATGTGTTTTTAAAAAACAATGGTTTCAATAATTATTTCTTCTTCTTTTTCTTCTTCTTGTTAATATATCATTAAAATATCTTATATTTTTTTAATTGTCCTTTTTCTTTTGTCTCGTGCATGCTGCATGAAAGAGTGTAAACAAAATTCACATTGCCATTCATGGTATACCCACGAATAGGCTATGCCTTGGTGGGATTTTTGTTTATTTTTCTTATGTAAATGTGATATTATGTATTTTTTTGTAAAATAAAATTTTTCTTTTGAAAATAAAATTTAAATTAAAAATAAAGAAAATAAAAAAAATAAAATAATAAAATAAAATGTTTTTCAGTGAAAGTGTTTATTTATTTAAAATTTCATGTACAATTACATAGCAAGAGTACAAAGGCGGGCTTATTGCTTATTAGAAGCAATATCTTCCAACCAATGTTCCTATGAAATAACGAATTGGCAATAAAAGAACTTTATATCCAATTTTCCTCCTATTATAGTATAGGTGTTATTTATCTTTATGACTCCTAATGCAAACTCTTAATTTTTTTTTAATAAGCTCTCTCAGTCAAAAATTGCATTTTATCAATTTATTTAGCTTTTTGTATATACAGTGGTGAACATTGGCGGGTTTATTGCCTGGTTGGCAATTCTTACAACCAACCAATAAATTACAGTGTTCAGGTATTTAACGTAAGCGCAATAACAGAAAAAAACACTTTTCAATACATACACGCATATATTATCACACTCAATGTCTGTTTAGGATAAAATGAAGGAAAAAACAGGAAAGAAGGAAGAACTATGGACAGGTAGCATTGTACCACACCGTGGAAAATTACGTACGCTTAAAAAAAGGGTAGGAGGTGTTTTTTAACTGGAAAATGAACAAAAATTCTTAGTAAATCACATAAATTTCGTAGCATTCGTAACGTGAGCATTTTCTTATTAAACTGTCGAATATGATAAATTATTAGTGGTTTTCTTTTGGAAAAATAGTTTTTATTTAAATAGGACCACATATTGGTTAATTGACGCGAGGCTAAGACGCAGGTTCGATTCCCGATAAGAATACAAAAAAAAAAATTGATGTTGTTTCCTCTGTTATTGGGCCTGTAGGCCTGTTGAAGTGGTTATATGAATAAATAAATAATATTCTGGCAATCGCATAGTACGAAAGCAAGTACAACACGTATTTTTATTTGTTTTGTAAGTTAAAAAAGTATTTCTGAAAACACCAGCACTTTAATCGTTTTTGGTGGTACGGATTCTTCACACAAAGCTTTTTATTGACAGCTTTCATCAGGGATTTCGTTAATACTTAATATTTCAATTCTACAATCCCTGTGCCTGATTTTTAAAATTCCTCTATTCGTATATTTCAATTTTCCGCGTTCACATTCTATGTACATGTATTTAATTATTTTGTAACACAACATATCTTTGATAAGTGAAAATAGAAAGATGACGACCTCCACAGCTTAATGGCTAAGACGCTGGGCTCACGATACGGAGGTTCCGGTTACAATATTTGAATGAATTATTAATTATTATATTTAAATAATTGTGATTTTAAAAAATATAAATGTGACATAAACACTGGAACATTTACACCTGTGAAATGTTCTGTATATGTATATGTATCTGTATATGTACAGAAAAGAAATGAATAAATTTAAAAAAAAATAAAAAAAAATAAAGAATAACTTCAATTAATCAAAATGAGACCCCAAAAAAATCGGTCATTTCCAAACTAATCGATAATAATTTTCACAATCGATTATGAACTAAGGACTGGTTATTCATGTCACTATTTCTAACTAAATTTCCTCGTTACATAAACCTACCCTCTATTCCAAAGAATTCTCAAAAAGACCCAACAGGTCACGTTACCCGGCCATTAAACGAAACTATGTTACTCAACAAAGCATCCCCTTATACGACCCAAATGAGGTACCTAATTAGAACATTCGTCACATAACTAGTCGGAATACCAATGATGTGATATTGTTTTAACAAACAAAAACTTTGAGTAAACTCAGTGGTGAGCAAGTAAAACTTTTGTAATACCTTCATAAAAATTTTCGACATAACGGATGTACAAAAAAATCGTGTTTGCCCCTTGTATGTACATGGGACCAAGATGGCGGCGCTTACTTAATGTGGCCAAAATATAGGGTTTTATTTGTTTCAACAGTTAAGTACGATAGTTAAATAAAAACAAGCACGCTTATTCCTTAGAATTTCATATGCTCATGTCTACTTATGTTTATTTTTCTGCCACCTTTAGTTATCCTGATAATGTAAAAACATTCCGAAAAAGAGGACTACCCGTAATTTTTGACGTGATAACGTCTAATAAATCGATAAACGCCGGCTGCACACACGAAAAAGGCATGACTCATTGTCACGTTCCGCCTGAGCCGAGTGTGCAAGCGAGAGCGCGGAACAAGCGATAGAGAGGCACGATCGGCCTAAGCGTTCGGTTTGTGACACATCTATCTCTCTTCCACTCCATCGGCCGATGCGTCCGAGTAGAAGGGAGACAGCAGCAGCACACAAGAAGAAAAAACAGAAAATGTTAATTTATGGAAAAAATTGTAATTTTCAATTAACTCCTGCTTTGTATTATACAAAATAATGATAATTCAGTAATAATAATTCAATTCAATTCATAAAAGTATGCTATATTTCATCAATGTTTTCTTATGACGTTATCACGTAAAATTATCGTCCGTAAACCGACTTTACAGACAACCAAAAGTTTTTTTATGCTCTCAAAGCTCAATAAATACGGAACATCGTTTTAAAAAACGCCGGCTTTTGAGCAGCCTAAAAAGCTTTTTAAATAGGAATTTCAAATAACAATACTTCAAATTGAAATGCCTACCTATAACATAAAGCCACGCTTCTGCAAGACATAAGAAAATCACGTCTCATTAAACATTTTTTGTTGGCTCATCTGGAATCTAACCCATGTTCACTAGATAGGCGATTAGTATAAAAAATGCGACATTTGAAGCGCATACAAGAATACATTAGTGCAACCTTTTCATACAAAGCCAGTTCAACTGACATCAAGGTCTGCAGGTTGGTGACGTCAGTGTTGTTGACTATGGAATAGATGAACTGCTCCCTCTGGAGGATGACCAGGTCTCTGTGCTTCTCCACGCGAGCCAGCTCCGCGGGGTACTCCAGGGCACGAAATACCTGGAAATAAAGATAATAAAATTAAACTTACGTATATTAGACATGATTTTAATAGACATAACGCATCATGAGTACTAAAAAAATATATAAATATTCCCCGTAAAACCCTTCGTAACAACCCTCTTCTTTATACCCCTCTGGTACATACTAACTATAGAAAAAAATCGTATATATTGCGAGCCTTCAATAACTTTAATAAAATATCTAAAACATTGAATATAGACTTATTTTAGAATAACCATGGTGATGTGCGGCGTTTGCTTTCCGAGTGAAATCACACTTTGTTGATCACATTTTGTTCAGTTAGCATTTTTTTTTCTTTCTTTTCTAACTTTTAACTCACTTTTATGTACATATAATTTATCTGTAGTAATCTTACGATGAGAATATTTTTCTTCCTTATTTTTCTTCCTTTTTTACCTACTTTTGTTACTACCTGTGAAAACCTCTTATTGGTCTACTCTGTTTTCTTTTAATGTTTATTATAATTATTATTTGACTGTTGGTTTTCCTATACAATAAATAAATAAACCGCACTAACACAAAAAAAAGCAATTTTATTCCGAAATAAAATCGAAATTGTACCGATACAATTTCATTAAAACTGAATTTCTTAAACATTAATATCTCGACATGTAAAAGAGATAGAAACACGGTTTTTAGACAAAAAAAATGGCGGTCGATGTGAGCTATAACACAGTATTCTCAGATTTTCAGTTAATTTCTAAAAAATTATGACTTGGTGTAGAAAAATATTCATGGTGCGGGAATCGAACACACGACCTCATGCATGTTAGCTTAACGCACTAACTCTACACCACAAGGCGGAGAGCTTAAATCTATAATAGCCACATTCTTTTGTTTATTCAAGATGTTAGGTGTTTTAATATTACTATAAAAAACACAAAAGTTTACATCTACCCACTTAGTAACTATGTTTTACGTGATCAATAATCAAAAACGTTTACTGAATAAAAAAATATATACGCTCTTAACAATGGTTCACACATTTTGGTAGTCATCAAACATTTTTTATTCAAATATTTTCACCACATAATAATAAAGCGGTCTATTGATCCCGTCGTGTTGGCTTTCTTGCGAATGTGATTTTGTCGGAAACACAATGTAATGCAATATTGTTTTTTTCATGCTTAGCTTAATCGAAATTCCGCGCATAAAGAGTGAAGCGAAACATTGTTAAGCGTTTTGTGTAAATTACCCTCGGGAAATTTTAAGGAAAAATTTATTACGGCATTCTTTGGCCTTATTTAGTGGTCTAATTCGTGTTGGTCTCAGGAAAATAACGTTTTTATAATAACTATAATTACACATTAAGGGGTTAAGTAAAACATACGAGTAACATCATGAAAAAGATTAAATTTTTAGCATATTATAATATAGCACTAATCTTGATTAATCTTGTGTGTTTTTAAAATACTGTTTTTCTTTATTCGTAAGTTTTTAGATTACGTTTTTCTAGGTTATTATGCCTGGTTTGTGTGCTTTGTGTCGCCGACGTTTCGGAGCACATTGAAGAGCCCATCCACACGAAGCGCGCTTTGTCATTGGCAGCCTCCCATGGGTACACTCTTCGGGGTTGGTTGGGAAACCCTCGGGGAGCACGTGCCTACGCCCGCAGGACACGTCTTCATTGGCTCAACGAAGATGGAGACTGCAATGTGCTCCGAAACTTCGGCAACACAAAGTCCACACGGTATCATAACCCAGAAAAACATAATATATATATTTATATTTTCCTATCACGTAACTTATGATTAATTGTGTTTTTGTTATTATTTATGTTTAATATACATACAGCTCAATTTTTGTGACAACAAGTAATCGTTAGTTAAGGCACAATTTTTAAACCTGTGTGAACGTGTGGCGGGCAACAATGACGTCACGCGCCGACGGCCGCCGACGACCGCCGACAATGACGCGACGAGCAAGGCGAACACGTACGAACGCGTACGAACTTACACCGAGAATCCCTTCGGCTCGCCTCGTGAGCGCACGCGTCTCTAAGGCACATTATTCCCGCCAACATTCGAGAATTTAAAATCATTGTTTTATTAGCCTAGTAGCCTTATTAATTTATAAAATCATTGCTTTTAAGTGTTAGCATCAGTAGTTAGTTTTTGTGAATGAACCATTGTAAAAACGTAAGTACCTGTTTTACTCTCTCTCTTTCTGTGCACCCACATAAATCTGTACTACTTAATTGGCCACCAACTAGGTGACGCCCAAAAACGCTTGTTGCCAAGGTTTTTGTGTAAGTATTAATAATAAGTTATTCATGATAATAATACAATACATGTTGTCTTTAACTGTTGTTAATTGTATTTATTTTTTCTCAGCGTTTTTTAAAATTCATTACATCAATATTCCTCGCTTGAATTCTTTTAAATATCTCAATTATACCCCCTCAACCCTCCTTATTGACCCAACCAAAGCAGAGAACATAATACTTGCATGAAAATAAATACGTTTACATAAATAATATACATTATTGCGTTACTTTCTCATCACTACTCAGTACAAGTACATACACTAGACATAATACGTCCCACCACAATAGCGAAAATCATCTGACTTATTGAAACTGTTCGTCAATCAGTCTGTCACATAAACACAGCTAGAACAAGGCTAGATCAACAGTTTACATTTCCCGCCCAAGTTATGTGCTCCTGGCACGGCCATGTAACACAATGACTGCAAATTTAATATATTTTTAACATTTTCACCCATTCTTTTAAATACGTGGAGAAACTTCTAAATTCTCATAAAAAATGACATATTCTCGTTTCAAAGGTGTACTTTTTTGTCTGCCTGTCTACCATAAAAGCTACTATGCATAACATCCCTGGTTGTATTTTCGCCTCGATGCTGATGTGAAGTAAGTAGTTACACGTTGAACTATAGCATCCATGAGGTCCCGGGTTCCATTTGCATTAATATACCTTGGGCTAGCAATGAAGCTTAAGATTTCATCAAAATTTCAAGATATAATTCACTTGATGTATATAGTACCTACATATCGACGGTTGAAAGGAAAAGATTAAAGATATTATTGATATCCCAACAGAGACAGAGAAACTCTGGAAGCGAATGTGGGTTATCTAGGCGTTTACAGGGCTTATGACCTGTCATTGGCTGGGTTAAGTGGCCACTTGATGTACTACAACATTCCCCATTCCGCCCATCATCTGATAACCATATATATGACAAATTTTGGAATACCGAAATTTTCTATGCTGGTGTCATCTGTTGAGAATATTGTTAAGCATTTTTTCATAAGCCCTGTAAACGCCTAGATAACCCACATTCGCTTCCAGAGTTTCCCTGTCTCTGTTGGGATATCAATAATATCTGATATCAGCCCAGCATGGGTATAATCCAGTAATTTGTCTACAAGTATTTGTATACATTCAAAATGTTGTTGAAAAGATTAAAAGTTAAGAAAACTATGTCACTTAGAACCATCCTTTGCACATGTCGGTTGGTAGCTTTTTCTTTCCATGTTTGGTACCATTGGGTGCGGATAAAGGAAAGAAGTAGTGTAGTAGAAAACGCATATATTATATGCATGTTTTAATGTTGTTTTCATTTTAATATTACATATTATCTTCTGACCTCTTGGATTATCGCTAAAGCGTGGTACTGATCATTTTACTTTGATGGGACAAAATGATTTAGATAAACTGCACTTGCAGCAGGAATGCAGCCCCCTATGTGCGGACGAAAGAAGGAAATGTCCATAGTTCTAATCCCGATTAACAGAAATTTTGATATAATAATATTAAGACGCTGTATTTTTTTCTAAATGTGAGTTCTAAAATTTTCCTTTATAATTTTTACGCAATATGAAAATCTCGTGTAAGCGTTTTTATCCTGGAAGTAATTTTATATTACTAAGCGATGGAAACCCGTTCCTTATCACTTTTGTAAAAAATACAATTGCCTTTATATTAGAAAGTTTTGACATAACTTTCTAGAGAAATCGCCACAAACTTCTAGCTCGAATTCGTTGTAATTCACTTTTATTTGTTTACTTGTAGATTCTTAATTCACAAACAAACTTTATCATCTTTGATCAAGAATGTTTATAAATAGTTAGGCAGAAAACGAAAATACAACGCGTCTTTACGTTCGACACACACTTTTATGTATCAAACAATTCAATTAGTATCTTGATAGATAAAGAAAAATGGCCGAATAAGATTATAAACATTTACTTTTTTTCGCAAATGTTTATCCCACGTCCATTTGTCTTACGAACGTATTACACAATCAATTCAATTGTTTAATTAATCTTAAAATAGTGTTGTTGGATCTTTGAAGCATTATATCTTTTTATTAGGCTATTAGTCGGAAGTCTACGAAATAGAATTCCGCGATTCCCTTCTTTTACAATGACGAGCCTCAGGTAATATTACAAATACTGCTCGCATTTTTTAATCATTTTCTAAATGATTTGAATTTATGTAGATAATATATATTATTAATATTTTATGAAATTATTTGTTAAAAAAATTGTTTTCCGATTATTTCCGTAAATAGATACACAATTTTTTGTAGCTGTTCTGATTTGGGGGATGAATAATATTACTATGTTAATAATTAGCATAAATTTTACATTTTGCATGAGAAGAAAATTAATTGTGATATTTTTTATTCAAATAAAAGCGATATTATGATACTTTTAATAATTATAATTTGTTTTCATACAAAATGCTGGTACAAAACTTATATAAAATAAGTATTATCATTTATCCCATAAAAACAAAAACTGATTTTTTTTAAATGCACCATTTTTAGACATAATTCTAAAAAACGGCGTTATTTTTTATCTTCGCCATTTTCTGACTGATATTTCCAAATTTATGCCATAGCGAGTATTTTTGAACCCAATTTCCTAGGTTCATAAAATCATCCCTTATTTCTGCGTAAACATATATTTTTATACGAGAAAACTCTGATCAAATATTGGCACATGGGTAATAAATATATAAATACCTTTACGTTTGTGTTTTCTTGTGCTTTATGGAACACCTTATTTTTATTATATTTATAACGAGTGAGTGTCGCATTTTTTTATTAATTAAAACAATTATCACATGTATGTTATCATCAGTTTTTATTATTGAGAAAGCATACATAAACTTAATTTAAACTTAATATTATACATTAAAATTCTTTAAATTCTTGTTCGTACAAACAAATAGAGTTTGGAATCATTGGCTTATCTTCACAGGCGTCGAAATTCACCGTATCGCCTATATTAGCTATAGCAGGAATGTAACTTGGCGTTACTTTTCCTAGTAACAAATCATCCCAATTTACAGTCTTAAACCACTTGTGAATCTTAAAATCCATGGGGACCGTTCTTTAAATTCCCGTACCTCTTCGTAGTGTCGACCTGAAGAGTATTTCTGATCAGGTCTTTCAGATCGTGTCCCATCTTAGGAGCGAACTTGTATATTCCCGCCACAATTTTCTCGTAGATTTTCATCGGGTCTTTGGAGTAAAACGGAGGGTAACCAGCGTTCATTTCGTAAACTAAGATACCGAACGACCACCAATCTACCGATTTTCCATACGGTTTAGTTAGAACGATTTCGGGGGCTAGGTACTCGGGGTACCGCAAAGGGTGAATGTTCGTTCTGTTACTATTTTACAGAACCCGAAGTCTGTAATCCTGATGTATCCTTTCGTGTCAAATAGGATATTCTCTGGTTTCAAGTCTCTATAGACCAAGTTGCAATGGTGTAAGTACTCGAGCGCTAGAACAACTTGCGCGGCATAGAACTTGGCAAAATCTTCGTCAAAGGTTCCCACTTTCCTTAGGATAGTGAACATTTCTCCTCCGCCTATAAACGGCATCGTAAAATACAAGAAAGAGTTATCCTTATACGAACATTCCATGTTAACGACAAACGGAAACTTGATAGATTGAAGTATGAGCTTTTCATTAAGAGTATGAGTTACTTGTTTAGTTTTCATGAGTTTGGCTTTGTCCAGGATCTTCGTGGCGTAATATTGACTATCTGCTTTCTTCTTTACTAGTTTCACAGTACCAAACCCTCCAACTCCTAGAGTCTTCACTACTTCGTAATCATCGCTTTTGCACACTGCGGGAGATGGATGACCGTAACGATTATCGAATGCTGTTTTTAGTTCTTCCAGATATTTAATGTGCTTTTTCTGCTGATCTTCCGTGTACTCTTTACTCATTTTATAATATATCTGACTTGATATCCGAACGTCATAACAAGTATTTATTTTCGATCGTTTGTAAAAAAGCACGCGACATTTATTCTCTTTTCAAGTTGTTTCAAATTATTCGTATTAGGTAAGTACCCCCCACAAAGTACCTACATAACAGTACCTACATGTTTCTTCGTTAAATAATGCACAATCAAAAATATATTTTTCTTGAAGCGTAAAAAAATGAGCCCAGCAGAATAATGTTCTGAAGAAAACAAAAACTAAGGCTAGCTTGTTTGATTGTTGTAAAAGTAAAAAATTAGAAGTAAAAGTAAAAAATTCTCCTTCGAAACGCTTTCGCCAGACGACAGTAGATACCAAGGGTTACTGTGTCCGTTGCCTTCTTTTCTGTGTTCCTTACAATAACAAACCACTATGCAATACAGTCTAGGAAAATATGATTTAATATTAAGTCCATCTTCCTAGAATTAAGTGTTAAAATATTTACCACTCCGCCTCCAGCAGTATACAGCATGAGGGCAATGAACAGCCCTAGATGGCCCAGGGCAGCCCTGAGTCTCAACAGTTTTCCATCCCTTCTTCACAGAGCCCAGTAAACTCTCATTCTCAAATGTCACCTCAGTAATGGTATGCTTGGCACTGCCCATTACGAATAAATGCCACCGAATCGTCACCATAAACTTCAGCATGTAAATTCTTCAAATGCCAACACGGATAATTGACATTTGGCGGTTATCCTCGAAGCACTTGACATTTAATGTTTCTTCGTGCACCAAAAAAGTTAGATTTGTCGTTTTTGTTGAACCACCTGACTTCAAACATTTTTTTTTACCGTTGCAGTTACAATGCAGTTTTTTTTAAAGCGTGTGTCACACATCATAAAACCATAAGTATTTTTCAATTAGTTTATTAATTGATTTAAAAAATTCTAAATCTCATATAGATATTACAGTTTTTCAACTTTTATTTCAGATCATTCTAGTTAATCCTTCACTGTTTTGTTTTCAGAATTTTTCACTCTTTCAAGCAATTTAGATAAATCCTTGCCATTTATTTATTTTATATTACACTTAAGTTATTATTACTTGATAAGTTTTTTTAAATATGATATTTCGGTAAGTTATTAAGAATGTATTACCGGTGTATAAATAATAATTAAACGTCTAAAAATATCACATATTCTTCACAACACTTCCGCCTTGTTCTCTTCTCGAAAGAAAATGGTTTTTTCTTTTATCATTGGCGTGGCTTCTCATGATAAAAGTTTCACAATAATTTAATCACTCAAAATCATGTCATTTTATAAATTCCAAAATACAAAGCACAGCGAATAGTCGCAGATTTTTTCCAAAACACTACACCACTACTATGTAATATTAACATAAATAGAATTTTTATTTTTATAAAAAACTCTAGAAAACGTTTTTTAATCGAGCTCTAACACGATATTATGTGTACTTTATCACGAGCTAACGTCTGATCGCCGCCGGCGCCGAGTTAAAACTAGCAACGCGACGCCTTTTTCCCGAGCTTTTTGTGTAGCTTTCGTATAACTTTGTAGAGAGGAAAAAAACTTTTCAGCGACTTACTGACAAATTTGGTTAGTATTAAAGACGGTGTTACTTTTTAGGACTTATGTTATTTCTTAAATATATATTTATATTATTATAATTGATCTAAGCAGACATTTTGAATAAATTGTAGGAATTACGCAAAAAACTCATGATGTGTGCCATATATATGCATAGATAACGACATACTTTAATTTTTTTTTTTTTTTAGCATTTTATAATTTTATCATTTGTTTGTTGAAAAATATTCCTGATAGTAAATGAATTAATACTTAGAAATTTTAATATCTTTATTCCAGCATAGATATTTAAATCCTTTGTTATTACATTGGTATGTACTAACCTACATTATTTGTTTGTTTTTATTGACATAGATTAGATTTTATTCACCTAATTTTTCTTTTTTATCCAATCCCAAATAAGCAAAAAAATTAAGAATTCAACGATTCTTGAACAGTTGTTCTAGATTCTGTGAGAATTTTGATTCTATGGCCTACAACATTTACGTATGTAATGGTTTGTGAAAGGTAAGGTAAGAAAATGGGCTGATATGGTAAGATGTAATTACGGTTCAACGCCGTAATTTGCTCATTGATCAAATGTCAGCTTTAAATTAAATTTGAATTAAATTTAAAGCTGACATTTATAGTTTTTTTTAATGAATGATTATATTTATATTAGGTGTACCCAGCGGTGGGCTGCAGGGGGCTCGGAGGGGCTCGCGCGAGCCCCTTCGTTAATTTGAATGGGCCGGCGAGGCCCCCAGTTAAAATTAAGAGTATTATAATATTCTCAGATCCAAATCAGTACATTAATATGCAATTTCAGTGAAGATTGCGCAATAAAAAAAAGGCCCTGCCATTTTTTGTCTATAAAAAATAATTGTAAAAATTTCCTGCAATGCCTACAATGCTTTTTTAAAAACGGCC